>PVIJ01008309.1:0-75344 GCA_004024925.1 Scalopus aquaticus
CCCCCCCCCCCCCCACTGATTTTCTCTCTCCCACCCAGACACCGCTCTTTTATCCCCTCCTTTCTAGGCACAGGTGTGCATAGTGGCACACGCATACACCCATGCTCAGGTGTCCATAACCGGGCCCATGAGCCCCACACCCACCTGCCTTCTACATTAATAAGATCAAGGCCACACGTAATAGCCACAAAGGCCAGTGGTGTAAAAAATCTAATCAACTTCACTTACCCTACCTGCCATGGTTAAAATTAAAATTTTCCTAATGTAGGATGCTTGATTGAAAGTATATGAAATTTGACTTAGATGAATTTGGCACTGAGCTTTGATGAGTCAGATGAAAGATTGTTTTTTCTGTAACTTAAGTTCCCAAGGGCTTCTATTTTGGCAAATGGGCTTTAGACTTGGCTTTCATGTTGTGGATTCTAAGGAACAAACATGCAAGTACTAACGTGATTTTGAAAATACTGTATTTAAGCTTAGTGAAATGCTGAGGTTACTGTTACCTGATGTCAGGAATGTGAAACTTTCTTTTTCTTCAAAATATCCTCATTTTCCTCCTTGGTTTTCCCTATTTTTAAGCAATGGGAAAACTGTTTCCTAGAATGCAGAAGAAATGGAGAGAATTAAACATCCCAGAATCAACATTATCAATAACAAATTGTATATTCTGTATAAAAGAAACTTTTAAACTCCTTAATATAATCAAGATCTACACAGGAATAGGTAAGGAAATTATAATCACATATCTAGGACACTAAACAATTTCTGATTCAAGCAAACATTTTTTCTGAATAAAAGAAGAGGGGATATATAATTTCATATGACAGAAGTTAAAAACTAGTATTTCCGCAGGCAAACTAAAAAGGCAGGTCATTCTTATTATGCTCATATTTAGGCTAGTGAGATGGAGTTAGGCTTAAAATGGCCAATTATAAAATAATAAATTATCCATTGATAATTATTTAGAAAAAGTATTTGTTAATAAATTAACAAATAAAAATTTTTTTATGAATATGTCTCTTTTAAAGGTAATTTCTAGTAATATAGGTTTACCATGCTTCTTTGATATGTTCTTTGTGAGACATACTCCCTTAATAAAATTTTCCCAAAGAAATCTTACATCATTTTTAGTTAAGTATTTTTTTAAAGATATATTTATTTATGCATCCAAGAGCTGAGGTGTAGGCCAAAGGTGTGGGGGCGGGAGAGTGATAGGATTCACCAGAGACAGAGTGGGGAGCAGAACAGGCAAACTGACTGAAATACACTGCTGAGGGGAGCAGTGGGCACGACAGAAGAGGTCTGCTGCGCAATGTGGGTTAGCTCCCTACAGTGACTAGGGGATGTAGCAGGGATGGAATTCCTGCTACAGTGGCTGCCAATAGCTCCATAGTGCTGAGACTTAACCCCTTGCTCTACCACGGAGACCTGTTAGTATTTTGACACATGGATCTGAAATATCAGTTAGCAGGGGTGCCATATCCTGAGAACTACACTATTCATTGAGAAAAGTAGTAATAGTAATTCTTTCTTGATATGAAGCCTCAAATGGCTTCCAGTGTGCCCATCTTTTCTTCATCAGTGTGAAAAAAGGTAGTCACTATGAATACGGTGTAGAATTTCAAAATGATAACTTTTTTTGCCCTTTGTTTTTCATTAGGGATTTTCCTATTTCAGAAGCTAGATCAGAAGGCACACACTGCCAGTAAAAGATAGTCAGAGCTTTGAATGCCAAAAGTACTTCTGACTATCAATAACCTGGACCCCCAGATGGTATTCAAAATACTGAGAATAGATGTTAGCTCAGAAATCAGTCTAGGTAAAAGCAGCACAAATGGGTGGAGGAAATGTCATCATATGGAAGAAGGAATAAATTTGTGAATAAACTGCATTTGAATACTATAGATGACATGGTAGACATGAGATATAAATGCTCAAATAAAATAAAATTCAATACCAAGATGAGATGCACTCTAATTTTCTAAGGAAAGCCCAGTAAATTGCCAAGATACCACAGTAGCAAAGATTGCCTGATATGTCTAGCAAATGAGTCTCTGTATACCTAAGATATGTAAAATAAAAGAGCACAGGTACATAGCGTGATGGTGGCGTGATGATCAATTCACAGCCAAGTTGGACAGAAGAAAATAACCTCAGGTTTTCAGTAAACCAGGAAATTTGGAATTTTTATTTTCATCAATAAATGGAATGTATTTCAAACTAAAAACCAACTGCTCGAATTCCCCAATTTACAGGTGAGGAAAGTGAAATTCAGAAACTCGGCAATGACTTTAGTTAAAATGAATTTTCAAGTATTTGTTACTCTATGTGACTAATTTTCCAGATTCCTTCTTATGGCTTGGCAATTTACTGAACAATATCAGTTCACCAACTGGGCTAAATGCAACATTGCTTGAAATTGCAAGAAAGTTCTCTAGTGAATCTTTGAGTATGAACCACATACTAATAGACTGAGACTTGGATTTAATCCTATCTCTACTATCCGTGGACATGTCTAAGTCTTAATTCTCTTGTGATTAGAAGCAAGGAGCTGAAGAATAACTCACTCATACCTCATTAATTTTATTTTGAGAAAATTCCCTAACTAAACATTATATATGAACATTCAATGTATCTAACATAGAACCTGATATTATTGCCTTGCAATGTACTTGAAAATCAACAATTTTTATTGGTTAGTTAAGATGATTGTACATTGCCTCAAATATGGTTCTTTGGTGTATCAGCCCTATGTACTGGCATTCTATGTAAAGATAAAATTATATGGAAATATGTGTGGGATGCTTTAAAAATATACATTAGCTCATATGAAAAGTTTGATTCAATCATAATAGTTGTTCTCTTCCTTAGCATTTCAAGTTTTTAATTCAAATCTGGCATATAGCCCTATTAAAATGTTTGCTTCATGTTGCTTAGAGTACATTGCTACCTCATAAATGATTTTATATAAAAAAATCCTATGTATCAGTACATATATTCTTACAAAACTAATATTTTTTTGTCAGGAAAATTCAAGTATTTGACCTATGCTTTTGTTATAAAAAATGAAAACTTGCTGATTTCCTTCTTGATATGAGCAATAGTATATTTTTAAAGCAAGATACAAAAGTTTAGATACTTGGAAATTCAGTCTCTTCTCAGAACACTTACCTGATAGATTAATGCCTCAATTTCTTATTTTAAAGACAATTTTAAAAGGATACCCATGGCCAATGATTATGTTTTTACTTTATTTTCTCGAATTTCATTTCATAGATATCTGTATATAAAATAATAGTGGTCTTTAAATACAAAAAATATCATTAGAAAAGAGTGAAAAATGCATAGACTTAGCCGTAAAAACAGACTATTCATCTATAAAGAAATATTCTAGTTTTAATTTCATCAAAAAACTTAAGTTTGGAATTAGTTAGACTGGAAGACTCAAATCAATCACTTATTTAAAGAGAAGGCCTGATTTATGCACAGTAAAATTGAGATGTCTTCCTTTCCTGCTCCCTTAATAAAATGAATATGAATTTCAATCCTTCATTTTAAGGCACTCCAGTAGTTAAAATAATGGGGCAAAGTAGCTAGATTAGTTTGTCATTTCCTATGTACATTAAGGAAAGGCTTTTGACAGAAATTACCTCTCAGTAAAAAATTTTGCTTTATTTGGGAAGATTTTTTAAAAATATTTAATAAGTGAAGTATAACTAAAATATATTGTGCAGAATAAAAGGAAACAAATCCACGATACTTCCATGCTCCACCATGAAACTCAAATCCCTCCTATAAAAATTGAATGAGCTCTAGTTGTATGAATGTTCTGGAGGGAAGATGGTAGGTTTTGTAACTGCTAGAGTAAGGAACATATCTGGAAAGGAGGACCAAGAATGAAAGGATGGGCAGCAAAGAGGGAGCATGATAGGAAGATGACAGCATTACTGTCAGCTGGAAGTTTGACTGAGGAGGCCTCATTGTTTGTATGGCCAAGTTCAATGACTGGCAAGAAGTATACTCCTCCATGGGCATATTTTTTTCTCATTCATTGTGTACAGTTTGTATTTTATTATTGGTAATTTTTGAGTAATTTTTTTCGTAGAAATTTCAAATTCTTACATGAGTTCTATCATCATGCCCAGAGACCACCACATTTCCAATATCTCTGTTTTGTTCATTCTTTGCTGAAATATATTCATGTTTCATTGTACAGTGAAGGGATCACTAATATAGTTCACCAGGCAGAATGAACTTCAAGGAAGACTGCTTTTTTTCAAAGGGAGAAGCACAGGACTTCCTTAAGGTCCAAGAAATAGAGGTCAAATTTCCTGATTTAAATTATTAGATATTTTCTCCTTAAACCCCTAACTGTCCCAATCACCAACTATTCTCTAACAAGTTATGAAACTTCAAGCCTGCCTATTATACATGATTGGGAAACATTTCCATATGCTTTGCATTATTAAGCCATTTCTGAAATCCCAGGACAGATGTATCATTTCTCTACTGTAAGTGGTCAGAAGAAGAAGAATAGATTGACAAAGTCTATTACGACTCGGAAGAGTAGCAGACAGAAGTAGAAGAGGGACACTGCCTCTTATCATTAAAAATACAAATCAAATTCATTAAGAAAAATAGTATAAGAAAAGTACATACTCATAAGTGATATATTCGTATGCAAACATTATGCAAATGATTTGCCAGTAAACAATGTCTGTTTCCATCAATGATCATTTTATTTCTTTCCTGTGATCCTTTTCTGGGAAATGAATTTCAAGACATTATGTATTTGAGTGTATTCTGTCCTCTAATTATCTTCGACAAAGAAAGGAAAATTTGCCCTCTGTCAGTTTTCTTCTTGACCATGTGACATTACTTTACTAAAAAGCTTTTGCTGGAAAAAGGACTAGGTGCCCCTATATAATCAGAATCTCTTACTATATCCCTAAAACCAAGTAGAACTAAAATGGGGAAAATACCCAGATATGTTATTCCTAGGGAGTGATAAAGAAATATAAGCCAGTTTCAAACATACTTTGATATTGTTGTTGCCAAGTCCATTTGGAAAAGCACCCTTGTCCTTTATTTTCCAGATCAATAAAACTAGTCTAATGACTTTTTTATCATTCACTCAGCCTGCAAAGAGGAACTCGCTTAACTTTCATCTTTTGCTTTTTGACATACTTCAGATTGTCATCTCCCACCTTCATTTTGATTCTTAGAGACAATTTTAAATAATGTTTTTACCTTCCAAATCTTGTATATAGTTTTTCTTTATAAAACAAATAGTCTTTTGGAGAGATTAGATAATTAACCAAATCTGTCAACACAATGTGTAAACTTTCAGATAAATATTACAGTCACATTTAGTGGTTAAGCATATATAACTAAAATATCTGGGTAATCAATTTTTAATTTTCATTGGAAAATGGGATGTATAGCTGTGTAGATTAATATAAAAATTACATTTATCTTTTATCGTCCAATGTTCAAATAATTAATTAAACTTATACAAATGATTTACCTCCCTCAAATCCTGAACAAACGGGCCTACATATCTTATTTAGCATGTAAGAAAGACAACAGTGTATTACAATAGCAATACCAATAATAACACTTGATATTTACAGAAAATTTTTTATGTTTCAGACTGAGTGCTAAGTCTGGACTATCCCTTTCATTTTAGTAATTCTGAATAAACTAGGTTCTACTCTTTACCTAAAATCCTGAAATAATATGTTCAAGATCACATGGATGTAGTCACTGTAATAATTAAAGATTTGCTTAAAAATGGGTTGGAACAAAATTTCTTACCAGTGTATTTTGTGGGATAAAGTAGAAATAATTTAGTACATATGAAATTTGACTATTAGAGGAAATGAAGTAAAAATATTACAAATATATAGATAGACATACACAGACAATAGAAATGCATGAATGTTAATTACACTTTAGAAAATAAAACAGCATCATTTTGTAAAGTCAAAACTCATACCTACACTAAATTTCAGCAAATCCAATTGTAGATATGTTCCTTAGAGAAATTCTCACATTGTGCATAATATATACAAACTATTGGTTACACTTTAAAAATCATTTAAATGTATCAAATTTCCATATAGCAGATAGAAAATTAAACTGATGCACAGTCCCATAATCAATGTTATACAACAGTAGAAATAAATATACTTATTGATATGCATTTGAAAAGATGAGTCTTTGATTTATAATATTTTAAAGATTTTTAAGATTTATTTATGTATGCATACAAGCTGGGGTGTAGGATAGAGGTGTGGGGTAGTGAGAGGGTTCACCAGAGACAGAGTGGGGAGCAGAACAGGAAGATCTACTGAAGTATACTGCTGAGGGGAGCAGCGGGTGAGACAGGATATATCTGCTGTGCCATGTGGGTAGCTCTCTGGCCAGGGATCAAACTCATGCTGCAGTGACTCTGGATAACTTCATAGTGCTGTGACTTAATCCCTTGCGCCACCAGGGAGGCTCTTCTATTTATAATATTGATGAAAAATAACACGTCTAAGAAAACTAGTAAATTATAATACTACCTTAAATATCCACAAAATAATTATATATATATTTTATATATTACTACTCACTAGGTAGTGGAAATGATAAATACAAATTTCTCTCAGCTGAAGGCAGGGTGATGGGCATGTGAAAGGAGACAGAACAGAGAGATGCATTCTTTCTCTAACTCTAGCTCTTGAATTCAGGGTGATTGCTATATTTTATGATCATTAATTTTGCATCTATCCTTTTCATGAATCCAATATGATATTAGGGATTAAGGGAGTTTTGAACCAGGGTGCAAAAAAATTCTACAATTTATATGGAGGAAACATCAAGAAACTTTTGGGAAAAGAAAGAGAAAATAAGGAATGAGGGCTGAAAATATATCTCAAAGTTTCTGAAATTAAAATTTAAAATATTAGCAAAGAAATGACAAAGAGGAGAGAAATAGGATACAGATTTCAGAAACAGTTGTATATATGGCAATTTAATATATGGGGAGGTTTGAAGATAAATCTAGTGATTTGTTGTGAAAAAATAATGTTGAAATTGTCTATTTGAAATAATATAAATTTTGATCACTACCTCTCATCAATTCCAAATGTTTCAAACCTATAAATATTAAAATGGAAACTATAAAACATTGGAATAATAAAAATAAAGCAATAGTTATATAACCTCCATGTAGAAAAATGCTAAAAAAAAGCTGAACATTTGCATCTATTTAAATCAAATAATTGTTTGCATAGCCACTAAAAATACTTCTATTAACAAAAGAGAAGACAATGCAGTAAAGAATAGTTTAAACAGACTTTTGTTTTGGACATTAAAATAAATGGCAGTAAATCAGTCTACTGAAATATTTTTAAATAATGACTATTCAGAATAGGATTTTTATTTCTGTTGACACATACATATGTTAATTAAAAAACTTAATCTTTATTTTTTTTAAATATATATAATTTTATTGTTATTTATATCTTTTGCATTTTGTGTTCGCCTTGGGTAACCTACCACCAATTCACCCATGATCCATCTCCGTGGTCCCTTGTGTCCTTTTCTACTCCATTTTGTGGCCTTATCCTCCCCTTCCCCACTCCCCGCTGAGTGTCTCTCTCCTATTTGGTTTCTCTATAGTCCTGTTATAAGTGAAACCATTCGAGATTTTTCTCTTTCCTTCTGGTTTATTTTGCTGAGTATGATCCCCTCTAAACACACGTCACTGCAAATTGCATGTGTTTATCTTCTTTGAATGCTGAATAGTATTCCATTGTGTATATGGACCACATCTTCTTGATCCAATCATCTATTTTTGGACATCTGGGTTGCTTCCATACCTTTGCTATTGTAAATAGTGCCGCAATGAACATATGGGTGCATGTATCCTTTTGGATTCGTGTTTTTGTGTCCTTTGGGTAGATTCCCAAAAGTGGTATTGCCGGGTCATATGGACGCTCCATTTTTAGCAGTTTGAGGAATTGCCATATGGCTTTCCATAGTGGTTGGACCAGTTCACATTCCCACCAGCAGTGTAGAAGAGTTCCTTTTTCTCCACATCTTTTCCAGCATTTGTTGTTGACTGTATTTTTCATGTGTGCCATCCTCAAAGGTGTGAGGTGGGATCTCATTGTGGTTTTGATTTGCATTTCCTTGATTATAAGTGATGTTGAGCATTTTTTCATGTACCTGTTGGCCATTTGCTTTTCTTCTTTGGAGAAGTGACCTTTTAGCTCTTTGCCCATTTTTTAACTGGATTATTGGCTTTGCTTTTGTTGAGTTGTGTGAATTCCTTGTAAATTTTTGTTATCAGTCCTTTATTGGATGTATTGTGTGCAAAGATCTTTTCCCAGTTGGTAGGGTGTCTGTTAGTTTTGGTTAATGTCTCTTTTGCTGTACAGAAGCTTTTCATTTTGATGCAATCCCATCTGTTTATCTTGTCCTTCACTTCCTTTGCTTTGGGGGATGTGTCTTTAAAGATTTTGCTGAGATGTATGCTGTGTAGAGTTTTGCCTGTATTTTCTTCTATAAATTTTATGGTTTCAAGGCTTACGTCTAGGTCTTTTATCCATATTGAGTTGGCTTTTGTGCAGGGTGTGAGGTAGTAGTCTAGCTTCATTTTTTTTGCACGTAGCTGTCCAGTTTTCCCAGCACCATTTATTGAATAGACTGTCCTTGTTCCACTGCATTTTCTTTGCTCCTTTGTCAAAGATTAGTTGTTCATAGATATGCGGCTTTAATTCTGGGTATTCTATTGGTTCCATTGGTTTTTGCATCTATTTTTGTTTCAATATCATGCTGTTTTAATTATTACAGCTTTGTAGTATAGTTTGAAATCAGGGAGTGAAATTCCTCCATTTTCTTTCTTTTTAGTCAGGAGGGCTTTAGCTATGTGGGGTTTTTTTGTGGTTCCATATGAATTTCATCAGTATTCGATCTATTTCTTTGAAAAATGTCATTGAAATTTTTATTGGAATACCGCTGAATCTGTAATTTTGGTAGGATTGCCATTTTGATAATGTTAATCCTTCCAATCCATGAGCAGGGGATGTCTTTCCATTTTCTTGTGCCTCCTTCTGTTTCTTTTGACAGTGTTTTATAGTTTTCTTTGTGTAAGTCCTTTACGTCTTTTGTTAGATTTGTTCCCAGATATTTGATTTTTTTTGGTTTCGATTTTGATATCTTAATTTCTTCTTCTTCAGATTGGGTTTTTGCATAGAGGAAGGCTACTGATTTTTGTGCGTTGATTTTGTATCCTGCTACTTTACTGAACTGGCCTGTAAGTTTTCTATGGAGAAAAAAATGTAATCTTTAAAACTGAGCATTTTTAGTGTTGAGAGGGAGCGTTTCTGGAGTGAGAATCTGTGATTTTTACTGTTTAAAATGTTGTTAGTTCAACTCAGATTTAATCGTGTGAACTCTTCCAGTAGTTTAGCAAACGCATATTGTTTCTTTACGTTCTGCATATGAGTGAAGTCATCCCATATTTATCTTTCTCTTCTTATTTATTTCACTTAACATAATCCCTTCAAGTTTCTAAGCAATCATTCCAACCTCTTTTAAATAGATACTGTGGTAGTAACAATATAATAAGGGTGTCTTGAGGAATGCTCTAAATATGACTTGTATAGTGAAAATATCTAAAATATGTTAAGTGTTCAATAAATGTTATCTACAATTCAAAAAATTAAATTAAATTTAAAAAGCACAATATAGAAAATATCCAAACTGGGCGCCAACTATTTCTTTTAAATAGCCAACCACTTGGGAGAATGGTAGGCCATGAAAGGGACCATTTTCTAGAGAATAGAAGTTAGGACTCTGTGTAAGCAAATGAAGAGGGTCATCTCAGAGCAGAACTAGAAAAAATAAAATTTTCAACCAAGAATGACTGCCTGATTTTGGAAGGGCAAAGTTTAAACAAATAGTGTAGACACCGACACCATCAGTTCAAGCTGTACCCTTCTATGGAATACCTAAAATTCTAACACCTTTTTTACAAGTCAGCTGTTTAAGAATTAGGATCGAAGTCTTTTACTTACAATGATTTTGCTGCTGTAAATTAATGATCAAAGTGATTTATTTTTCAGTTGTTCAACTGCTGCTTTATTTCTGTTGATCTTTGTTTTTCTGCTTAATTTCTATAAATTACTGTACAGTTTCCCATAAGGTATAATTAAGCCGAATTGCTTAAGTTTTAATTATTGTGTCTTATAGATGTTGAAAGCAACATTAGCACTTGGCTTTTAAAAATGTGATCGTATATTTATAAGAGAGCATTTATAAACACATTTACATATAGTTAAGATGAAAAAGGTATTTGAATTGTAGTCATTAGCATTTCTTCAAACATATGGCAGAGCAGCGGAGGCCATGGGCCATGCCTTCATTAACCGAACACTGTTTCATCAGTGTCTCAGCTTCCTGCTGTGCCACCCTGTGGCGTCCCCTTCTGTCCCCGAGGTTTCAGTGACAAGGGACAATATGTCCCCAAGGTGAAAATCTGGGAAATATAGCAGATTAGCCCTTAGAGAAGTTCTTATGATTATTTAATCATACTTAGAGAAGAAACACACTGCACCATTAAACCAGTTTTAACATTTTCCTGTCAGCCTCCATTTCTCACTTGCAGTGAGTGGGGCTGTCTGTGGAGCACAGGCAACACCAGTTAAGGTAAAACTCCACATGGTGTTGCTGCTGTTATAGGCTGACCTAGTCCAAATTTGTGGCTGTAATTGTCAAAGATGACAGAGGCACTTAAAGTATCATGGGTCAATATAATTTGTGGAATTGAGCATATTGTCTTGTTGAATATAATGTTTTCCTGATGACAGATCAAGATAAAACTTTCTTTAATGTCATCACGTGACAGTTTCACTTTCATCCATGTAAGAACTAGAAAACTAGTAAAAATCTTATAAATGTCATGTCCATGTTTTATTTGTACATTTCTCTGTTACATAAAGAGCACTAACTCTGAGAGACAAAGACATCTATCTTAGTGTATTAGCCATCTTTATGTTACATCAGCTAACTACCTGTAAAATTTCTGATTATAGAATACATATATACCATGCATACTGGTTTTTAATTTGAATTTAAAGTTTTTAATACTATACTTCTCTGCCACCTGACAAAGATATATCTTAGACATGAATATTTTGGGTTATGTGTTCATATTACTAAGCAATTGACTTTAGTTTTCAATAATTAGAAATATGAAATCTGTGAAAATTACGCTAATTCCTCTTTAGTGGATGACATTATCCAATGTCCACTTGAGATATTATTGGGCAAATTGAAATAATAGCAACAAATAGGAAAATTCAGAAGTATCCCAAAGATTGGGACCTTGAAAAATGGAGAAAAGAAACATTGGATCTTCACTTATGTTTAGATAGGTCCTTAGAAGATGAATTTTGACTAGCAATTTGAGGAACTTTCAAGGTTATTTAAATTTGTAGTCTCATCAAAAATGCTGCTGTGGCATAGACAGATTCCAAATACATACAAGATATGGGCACATCTGGGGCCTCCCTGTTGGTGCAATGGACTAAGTCAGCACTACAAAGCTATCCAGAGCCACGGCAGCATGAGTTTGATCCCCGGTCAGGGAGCTTCCCAAATGGTGCAGCAGACCTCTCCTGCCTTGCCCCCTCAGCAGTGTACTTCAGTAGATCCCCTGTTCTGCTCACCAACCTGTCTCTGGTGAATCCTCTCACCACCCCACACCTCTGGCCTACACCCAAGTTCTTATATGAATAAATAAATCTTAAAAAAAAAAGATATGGGCAAATCTTCCACAGAACAGCAACTTCTTGCAAGGAATTGTCATGTCATAAAGGGATTATTAAGTCTTGTTATCTTCGCTTTCTCCTATAAATACCCATTTATTTTGAAATATTTTGAAAATTTTTTTGCAGATCTGTAAAATCTCTCCCTTCCTTACATTTATGGTCATATTTCATTTTATTTTTAAGGCAGCCCATTTACTGTAGAGAAAAGAAATAAAATGCCACAATTCCTTTCTTTGGGGAGGTTTACTTTTCTGTAAGATGCTAAACTAGACACACTCGTTTTTTTCTAATAAAATTTTTAGCAATTGCTACACTGCGCTTGCTTTCAGTAATTGATTCTTTGCTTTCTTGTCTCTTGCATAGTTGTCAGAACAGACTCTTGAGCCAAATTGCCTGACCTTGAGATCTAGTGCCCCACAAAGTAGGTCTGAGACCTTGAGCAAGTTTCTCTTAAGGATTCTTCACCTCAGTTTCCTCAGAGAAACATTATCTCCTACCTCACTGGTTTGTTCAGAGCATTAAATAAACAAGTTGACTTATATAAAGTGTTCAAAAGAGTAGCTGGAACATAATGAATCTTTTGTCATTTAAAATCTCATTTCCCCATTAAAAAACTGCCTGAACCTTCACCTCTCTCCAACGCTACTAAATACCCTGGTTTGGACCCCATCTTCCTCCTCTTTCTCAACATCTCTAGTTTTGATAGAAGCCATTTAATGACTACAGGCGATCTGAAGGACAGAGACCCTATTGTGAAAAGTGTAATAAGAGAACCTCTCAACAACAACAAATTCGGGCCTCCCTGATGGTGCAGTGGGTTAAGTCGCAACCTATGAAGCTATCTGCAGCCACTGCAGCAAGAGTTCGATCACCAGCCAGGGTGCTGGACCACATGGCGCAGCAGACCTCTCCTGCCTTGCCCACTGCTCCCCTCAGCAGTGTACTTCAATCGATCTGCCTGTTCTGCTCCCCCGCTGTTTCTGGTGAATCCTCTCACCATACCCCACACCTCTGGCCTATACCCCAGCTTGTATGCACAAATAAATAAATCTTTTAAAAAAAACAACAGCAAATTCCAGAATATTTTTAATTCATCAGATGAGATCTACATAAAAAGTCAACTTTTGAGTTGTCTTTTGTTGCCATGACTGTAGGTGTCCTAGGTGAGATTATAGATTGTCACCACTGAGATTGCTCTATCTACATATTCTGGACAAATGTAAGGAGGAAATAAATATAAATAACCAATGGGCTTATGATATTGTTAATTGCTACTATTCAAAAAGCATGGAACTGTTGATATTTTCTAGGATATATTTAAAAAAACATTAATTAAATAGGATATAGATCTCTGATGAATCAGTAAGATACAGTATCAAATCATATAAATATATTTGCTTTGGGGAATTCCCTTTTGGACCCTTTTATTTTTCATCATCTCATCACAAGTCCCCAGAAATATGCTATGCTAATATTGCCAACTGAGTTCTTCCAAGCAGAGATGACATCAGCCATCTGTTACACAGTACTAATGCTGAGAAGCACAGCCAACTATAGAGAAAATAAATACCTTTCATATCGATTAGCCAAATATTTATGTTAGGAATGAAATGATTAAAATCTCACTATTCAAGCTAATTACCCTAAGTGAATATTTGCCGCCAGTGAACGACATACCAGCAATGTGCTTTCCTTATTACTTTCCTAAAACCAGATTTTATTGTGAATCTGTTGGTGCACGAGGGGCTCGTGCTAGACTTTGCAAGGTGTCGCGGTGCGCTGCCATCGCGATCGCAGCCTGCAGGTGGATCTCCCGCTGCCCCAGTGGATTCGATCTGTGCACTGGGTTGCACTGTCTCCAGATGGCTGCTCTCCTTCTATTTTAAGTCACTCATCACTTAGAGTCTGATACTTTGGAGTTGGTCATTGCAGGGTCAAACGCTGACTTGATGTGGATGCATTTATTTTTCGACAAGTGCATATTTAAAGGACTAAATAGCTACCTGGCTTGATTACAATCGTTGATTACGTTATTTTCTAAATTGGGTAACCCTCTTCAAAGACTTAAGTTGTTCCAAATTCAGTCACTGCTATTGTGGTTGCATGAGTCATTCAGTGTCAACAGGAGAGACATTGGCTGAGTTGCTACGTCAGCTTTTATAGACTACAGACATGTGCATGAGTTCCATTCCATTTTATTTGAGTTTTTTAAAACTATAAGACCTGACAATAATAATGACAAGTGATATGGTGGGAGAAATAGACAAGTGCAAGAGCTTGTTAAGTAATATGATGATCTGTGCTAATATCTGTCAATTAGCACAGGGTTAATTGACCATCACCCCGATTTCTTTCAAAAGTACAATAAGTACAATATAAAAGAGAAATTTAATAAAGTAAGGCACATTTGGGCCATTTTTTCTTAATCCTATAAGATATGAGATAAATACAAATAAACAGACTCACGCATACCTATATATTTAACAAACATATATGTTTGTAAAGTATCCATATACAGATGTATTAATAATACATCTAAGTCTATAGAGAAATGAATTATTTCATAATAGTGCTATTGTATGTTTTCCTCTTGGAAAAGAAGTTAAATTTAATGTTTTGTAATTTGATTAAACAGAAAAGGTGCTCTGAGCCCTCTTCCAGATGACTTAAAGGTCACAGTATAGAATACTTCTGTAAACTCAAATATTTCCATTTAGTGTGACTTGAAACAGCATCCTTTTCTAAAATAAAAGAAACATGATGTTGCAAAAATATTTTGGGAAAGTCTGCAGTTTTATATAGTAACCAAAGTCAAAGGGTTATGGAATCAATTTAAAAGATCAATGACACATAATTCAGTGTAGATCATCATTCTGTGTGGTTTCTAGGGGAGACCAAAATACAACTGAATTGAATAAACACTATTTCATCTCCTGTTTCTTTCTAAATATTAAATCCTTGGGATGTATAAAGAATGTAAGTAAATGGATTATTTTCATAGACATTTGTACTGGGCACTGAAAATTTCAGAGAGAAAATCAGTGAAGATTTACTTAAATCTATTTGAAAAATCAGTTAAGCAAAAATATAATAGCATTTGCCCAGCAGGACACTACTAATTTTCATAATGAGGGCATTAACCTGTCATTGAACATATTTGCAAATAATACAATTTTCGCATTATTTCATTATCCTGCCCTCTATTATAATAAAATAATACACATTTCAGAACCAATTGGAAAATAAAACAGTATTATGATAGAAACCACAAAATCACCAATTTTGTTATTACTAAAAACTTGGCATTTCTTTACTTTTCTTGTGATATTAAATCCTTCATTTAGAGTGATCTGACTTTCTTCATTGTGTATACATTAGGCAAACCCACCTATACAGTGATGGGATAATGGTCACGTGGGTCTTCCCACTTGCTCTTCTGTGACTCACAAGAGCATACTCTGCCCGTGATTTCCAGAATGGCACAGGGCATGCTGTTACAAGTCAGAATGTGTAGATACATGGTAAAAGGAGGGTCTCTCAAATCAACCAGTTCTACATTGAAGGAAGAGTAAAAATGGCTATTAAGCAATCTCTCCTGACAGTCTTCTTTTTGAAACATTAAAAATTTCCTCATTCATTTATAAATGGAATAATTTCCTCTTCTGTATAAAATTTTAGGGGCATGTTTCTTTATCTTTCTCCAGGCAAATAGAAGTAGCAGTTATTTTTTCTATGTAAAAAAAAAAAAAAAGAAAAGGTGACTTAAATCAATAAACATTTATATCTTCATAATTCCATGGATTAGCTATTTGTATAGTTTTACCTGGGATAATTCCTTTATGCACCACATGGTTTTAATTGACATTGGTTCTGAAATCTTGATCAACTGTAAGGTGAACTAGAGCTGGATTGTTCTGGATAGCCTGGTATACGTGCCTGGATTGTGAGTTTTCTCAGCATGGTTCTCCTCTACAACAATTTTCAGATGTAACCTTTGAACGATTTCTCATCTTTCAGAGGTTATAACATCCTCATTGCATGCATGACCATGTTGACTGGTATGCTACTTAATATTTGAGATCGCAGATTTCTGAGTTACTCTGCTAAAGTTTGAGTTTTAGCTCCGGTTCTTATTTAATATTTTATATATATTGACCAAGTTTTTTATCTTTTTTTTATGATGTCATATTGGAAGTGAAAATAATAGTAGATATAAATTTGTTTCAAGAATAAAATTACATATGCAATGTTTAGAATTGCCTGGTATATTGAAAAACAAAGTAAACAGTTTATTTTATGAATTTTTTATTTATATGAAAAAATGTATCTTCGTATAACTACAAAACTGCTTTCCCTTAGTAATATGCAGTAATAAACCATTCCAGTGAAAATATATGAATCTAATAATTTCTATGAGAAACTGGTAAACTAGACAGGTTGATAACCTAACCATGGAAGAAATGTCTACCAAATTTCACTATTTCCTTAATGGCAAATCCAGATTTGAGGTTTGCCCGTTGGTATAGAATGTGGTAATTGTTGACTTTAAGCCATGTATGAAAAGATCATTTTATAATTCAGAGGTAGAAATCTTTTAAAGTCATTGCTTCTGGTAGAGAGAATGATGGGTTTTGTTAGTTATCAATCTATCATATAAAACGACAAACATTGCAGAGAGAAGGAAATACAGTAAATGATCCAGAGATATAGATGACAAAAGGAAGACTATGTTGGCTAACCCAGAAGAGATAGGCATAGGTTGCCCATCTAGATTGGATAACCTAGAAGAGATGTATATTCTTAGGAATATACAACTATACAAAACTGAATTGGGAAGAAATAGAAAACCTGAAGAGATCAATTAAAAGAAAAGAAATAGTAATAAAAAAATCTAAAAAGTAAAAGTCCAAGACCACACAGTTTCACTAGTGAATTCTACTAAACCTTTAAAGACAAACTAATATCTTTCACAAACTGTTCCAAAAAATTGAGAAAAAGGGAATGCTTCCAACGACATTTTATTCATTTATTTTTTGGTGGTATCTATCTGTGTACCTATGTATCTATTGATGTATCTATCTTTCCCAAATTATGTTTTTTGAAGTAAAATAGATTTACATCTTTTTATCTACTCAAAGGGTTATAGGTTCAAATCTCTACAAGGTATACACCCACACTTTATCCTCCACTAGTACCCCAACAATTCTCCACCTGTACCATTGGGCCTCTTCTTAGCCCCACTGCCACCCCACCACACTCTTCCTCTAGTGGCCTAGCTTTGGTAGTCAGATGTTAAGAGTCCATATAAGTGACACATATAAGTGAGATCCTCTGGTATTTGTCTTTCTCCTGACATTTTTCACTTAGCGTTATCTTTTCCAGTTGTATCTATGTTGTTGTGAATGTGCAAATGGCAGTTCATTCTTTTTTATAGATGACTAGAATTCTATTTTGTGTATATATGTGTGGATATGTAGCTATGGATGGAATAATTTCTTCTGTATAAAATTTGTTATAAATGTTTCCTTATTTTTCTACAAAGCTAAATATATAGTGTAGCAGTTACCATATATATGTATCTATGCATGTGTATGTGTATATAAATATAGAGACACACCACATTTTTTCTGATCCTCTCTTCTGTCATGGGGTATTTAGGTTGTTTCTTTAACTTAGGTATTATAATAGGCCTGCAATGAGCACATTTGAATTAATATTTTTCTAATTTTCAATTATATATCTAGGGAGTAGAATTGCTGGATCATATGCTGCAATCATTTTCAATATTTTAAGAAACTCCCATACTGTTTTCCATAGATAAAACTGGACCAATTTTCCATAGGTAAACTGGACCAGTTTACATCACACCAACAGTGTACAAGTGTTCCTTTTGCTCCAGATTCTTGCCAACATTTGTTTCTTAACTATTGGATATGCCATTCTCACACGTGAAGTGGTATCTCATTGTGTTTTTACCTTGAATTTCTCTGATGATAAATGGTGAGCATTTTTTCATGTGCCTATAATCCTATTTGTTTATATTTTCTTTTGCTTCTCTTACATTCGAGGTGAATCTCCAGAGATGTTTCTGAAGCCAATGTCTTGGAGTGTATTACCTGTTTTTCTTCATGTATTTGATAGTTTCAGGTATACATTCCCGCCAACAGTGTGTTGTCCTTTATCTGCACAGCCTCTCCAACACTGGTTTGTGATTTTTTTTTAATATAAGCCATTCTCACTTATGTGATTGTATCTTATTGTGGTTTTGATTTCCATGTCCCTGTTGATAATTAATTAAATGGCCTGTGGGCCATCTGTATGTCTTCTTTGCAGAGTGCCTAGTTAGCTGATCTGCCCATTTTTTTGATTGGGCTCTTTGTTTTATTTTATTGAGTTTTATTAGTTCTCTGTAGATAGTGGTTACCAGCCTCTTGTCAGATGAATGACTTGCAAATATTTTTCTCCCATTTGGTGGAGTGTCTTTTAGTTTCATTGATTGCTTCTTTGTGCACAAGCTTTAGAGTTTTATATAACCCCAATTATTTACTTTCTTTTGTTCTCTTGCTGCTGGATATAAATCCACAGCAGTATCACTGAAGCCTATGTCATGGAGTGTTTTCCCTATGTTTTTGTCTATGTATTTTATGGATTCAGATCGTACGTCCAAATATTTTTTTTTCCATTTTGAGTTAATTTTCATGGTGTTGAGAATGGCCTACTTTCATTCTTTTGTGTGTGACTGTCCCGTTTTCTCAACATTTGTAGAAGATGATTTCCTACTCCAGTGTATATTCTTGGTTCCTTTGTCACTGAATAACTGTCAATACAAGTATGGGTTTATTTATGAGTTCTCAATTCTATACTGTTGGTCTCTGTGTTTTTGTTCCAGTACCATACTTTTTTTTTTTTTCACTGTAGCTTTGTAGTATAGTTATATAATTTGAAATCTGGTATTGTGATACTACATTCTTTCTCCTTCTTTATAACAATTGTTTTGCATATGCAGGATCTTTCATGGTTCCATATGAATTTCTGAAATATGTGATTTATAATTTTGAAGAATTCCATTGAAGCTTTGATAAGCATTACATTGAACCTCTATATTGCTTAAATATAATGGCAATTTTAACAATGTTAAGTCTTACAATCTATGAAAAGAGGCTATGTTTCCATTTCTTTGTGTCTTCCTCTATCTCTTTTAGTAATGCCTTATAGTGCTCATTGTTCAGATCCCTTACCTCCTTTGCTAAGTTTACTCCTAAGAATTTAATTCTTTTTGGTGTTTGTAAATTGAATTTTTTTCTTGATTTATATGGAAAACAAAGTAGCTATTTCTCAAAATATTGAAAATAAATCTACCATATGATCCAATGATTGCACTCCTAGGTATCAATCATAAGAATGAAAAAAAAAAACAGTAATTCAAAGGGATATATGCATATATGTTCAGTGTAGTACTGTTCATATTAGCCAAGTTATGAAAACAACCACAATGCTCAAAGACAGGCAAGTAAATTAAGAATATGTGGTGTACATGAACACAGAAACACACACAAAATGAGATACTACACTGCTATAATAAATGAACTCTTGCCATTTGTGACAGCATGGATAGAACTGGAAGGAATTATGCTAAATTAAATAAGTCAAAAGACAAATACCAGATGATGTTATTTATAGATGGAATATAGAGAAATAAAACTAATGGTCAGACAAGACCAAACTAACAACAAACCCGAGAAATTTTATTGTAGAGTTGAGGCCACCAGAAATAGAGGGTGAGGGGGAAAAGTGGGTTGTACACAAACATTACCTCAATAAAAAAGAAAAGAAAAGAAAGAAACTCTCCCCAGGAAAAACACCATCATTATGAAAAAGCAGTATTCTGGAAACTGCTGCCTCCAGACAAATCAGTAATTTTAAAGAATGTTGATTCAAGATTTCTGACATTGCTAAAACTCCCAGTTCCCAGAAGACTCTAAATATATAGGGTAAATTTTAACAGCCCTTTGTATTTTCCTCAAAGCATACACAGCATCAGATAAACACATTAACCAGACTGCTACCAAATTTCCTTTATAGAAGTGCTTGACATATATCATGTTATGAACTGTATAAAATCCTATAATTGAAAAACTCGGAATTCAGCCACTTTCCCAGACTTATTTGGAGGCTATTCCTGGACTCAAATCCTCATTCTTGATTCTTTAATAAACTCACATGCTGTTGCTACCTTAATTTATTTAAATTAACACTGTATATTATTATATTATTGTCATAACATAAGTATAATATACAATTATGTATTATAAATATTAAATATTATTATAATGGTAATAAATAAGAAACATTTGAATAGTAAAAGTTGATGAAAGGCAATGAAGAGATGCAGAAGTATTTACAAAAGTGAAACTGTGAAACTTTGGAAAGATGTGATGACTGAGTAGTAAAGTGTAGAGCACAGAATATATAAAAGCAAGACTAAAATAAGTAATAGTAGAAGCATAAGGGACCAAATAAGAAAGAGCAAGAAATTCAAGGCAAAATAAAGAAAGGCTATAGAAAAATGACCCAATAAATATACATTTTTTTTCCTTAGATAAGAAAAATTCCTTATAGAAAAAAATATACTTTGTAGCTGACAGAAATGAACTGGTCAGCCTGAAAAATTTAGGCATCAAAGAGAAATATGTTCCTAGTAATTTTAGGTACTAAAAGTAAATCACTTGGAGCCTTCCTGGTGGCGCAGTGGGTTAAGTCTCTAGCTCTATGAAGCTGTCCGCAGCCACTGGAGTACCAGTTCCATCCTCTGCCAGGCAACTTACCACATGGTGCAGCAGACCTCTTCTGTCGCGCCTGCTGCTCCCCTCAGCAGTGTACTTCAGTCAATCTGCCTGTTTTACTCCCCATTCTGTCTCTGGTGAATCTTCTGACCCCAACATACCTCTGGCCTACACTCCTGTTCTTATATGCATAAATAAATAAATCTTTAAAATAATAATAATAAAACTAAGTCACTTACAAAGAAAGAAAATCAAACATTTCTACGACATTGGATCCAAGGAAAGAGTGAAACAATATTTATAAAATAATTAAGTGTATTGTCATGATTTTATACCCAAACTATTACTTAATGAAATACGCATGCATATGAACGTATGAATTTCAGAAAATATTGTGTGCATAAATATTTTCGAGGAATCTACCTGAGGGTTCATTCCATAAGGAAAATTTTAGCAAAACACTGATGGTGATTAGCGAATAAATTTGAAAATGAATGTATTAGTAAAATAAAGGTAGGATATTACATTATTTTTAGACTTTTAACTCTCTAATGACATTCATTATTTTAAGAAAATGAATTTTGTTTAACCCTTTTGTTATCTTTTCAGAGTTCTCTTGTTATATTTTGGCTTTTCTGCATTAGCTTCCATTTCTTTAAATTTCTTTATCATGTTGGGTTTGAACATTTTATTTGATAATTTCATAGAAAGATAAAAATCTTCTTTTTTGTTTTGGTCTTTTTGTTATTTTAGATCTTAGAGATATGAACTACTTCTGCCTTTCCAGCAGGTGACAGTGTGGTGTTATATGGTTTTAGATATTGGTACAGGGGTGGCGGGGAGGGGTCAAGCAGCTGGTGTGAAGTCTTCATTGTAAGGGCAGCTTCATGTGTGTGGCACCACTGGTAACTCTCTTCTCGAGGGTGGAGACCTGAGACTCTGCTGTCTTTGCATGTTCTCGGTGAGACTAACAAGGTCAGTATTTGTCCTGAGGTGTGGGGGAGAGGTAGCACAGTCCAGTACACAATCCTTGTTCTTCCCACCAATGGCCTCCACAGCTAGAAGCACCCCAGCTCCTCTTCAGGTATTTCACTCAGTCAAGGGTAATTTCATTCACAATGTTCAGCTCTCCCCTCCCAGATGCAGCGCCATAGTTTGGACAGCAGCCTCCCAACCAAGTATCTCTCTCTACTCACCACTTGTTCACTCCTCTGTGTCTCTTCTGGTTCAGTCTGTCTGGTCTCTGATGTCCAAAATTTGTTCCAGTGTCACCCCAATCCAGAGTTCTCTATGGGTGCAGTATTCCATTGGTTAATCTATATGGTCCATTGGGGAGCAAAGCAGGGAAGCTCCTCTGATATCTTCTTAGATCCCATCTCCCTTCAAACCAAGAGATCACACCCAATTACATTCCAATCAACAATGGATGAGTGTTCCTTTTTCTTAAACTTCCCACCATTTTTTGTTCCATTCTTTTTGATACAGGTCATTCTGATGGGGCGCTAGGGAGGAAGCGTTGGGCACTGTACCTAGTATAGGAATCTGTAGAGACACACCTAGCACAGGCTGCATATACACACTATATGACTAATGATCTGTTTTCTTTAAATTAAAACTCTTTCTTTGAACTGAGATTCCTGCCCTAATGATGCCTAAATGAGTACAGGCCTTTTGACATCATTAGAAATTAACCAAGCAGGCCAAGACATATCAGGGTCCAGATAACTGGGAGGCTGATAACACTTTGGGGGCTGAATGTGATAAATACCAAGAACATCACCTATATGGGCTGTTCTGATGGTGTATTTGCTTATGACAAACTGTTTTTGTTTAACTCATTACATAAGGCCAGCTCGAGATGAGATGGCAGAAGATGACAGAAGACCGATGGCAATGAGAGAATGGTCTCTTCAGGGTGCTATGCCCTCTGTCCTCTCAGATCAGTAGCCAGCAATCTGAAAAATAAAACTGCTTATAGATTCAATTCCTGTCTCTGCTAATTGGTTTTTTCACAGGACAGGCATTCTGGCAAGGGTTATTTGAAATCTCATAGTGGTTTTGATTTTGTTGGTTTTTGTTTTTTGTTTTTTGTCTTGTTAGGTTGTAAGAGCATTTTATACATTTTGGAACTTAACCCCTTGACAGATGTGTGATGGATAAAAATCTTCTCCTAGTTTGTATGTTGGCTTTTTGGTTTGGTTTTGGTTTCTTTTGATTTACAGTAGCATTTTAGTTTGATGTAGTACCACTTGTTTGTTTTAGCTTTTATTTCTCTTTCCGTTGGGTTCAATCCCAAAATATCCCTCTATGGTTGATATCCAATAGTGTAGCACCTATATTTTTTTAAGTCTTTTACTGTTTAAAGTTTTATATCTTAGGGCTTCCCTGGTGATCTAGGGGATAAGTCTCAGCGCTATCACTGCTACCCCCTGAGTTCCAGCCCCAGAGAGGGAGTTAACCCACATAGCGCAGCAGACGTCTCCTACCTTACCCGCTGCTCCCCTCAGCAGTGTGTTTCTGTCGATCTGCCTGTTCTGCTCCCTGCTCTCTCTCTGCTGAACCCTCTCATCCCCCCACACCTCTGGCCTACACTCCAGTTCTTATACATACATAAGCAAAAAAGGTTTTATATACTAGTCTTTTAACCAATTTTTGAATTTTTGTGAGTGGAGTTAGTTCAGATCTAGTTTCATTTCTTTTTTTAATATATGTGGCTGTCCATGTTTCCCTGACACTATTTATTAAACAGGTTTTTCCTGTTATCTAAATATCACACATTTTCTTTCCTTTTCTGTTTTGTAATAATTCTCTATTGACATCAAAAGGAGAAAAATAAAGTATACAATAAATGATAATATTAGAATGATATTTATAGCAGGTAAAATGAAACATGAAATTGTAACAGCCTTTATCTTTGGCTTATAAAATATTGACACTTTATTTTTTTTTCTATTTATCTAATTTTCATGCCTTAATTTATAAATAACTAGATAGATAGATATAAATAAAAGTCAGTCTTACTTAAAGCCAGTCAAAGTATAAATAAAAAGGTAATTCCAAAGCTGATTACTTAAACTTTTCCAAAATTCATTAAATAAAAAGTTACTTAAATGAGCATTTATTTTGAATTTTCAATTCATTTGGAATAAACTTCTTATTAATTTTGAAATAGGTCTATAAGGGCTTATAATAGAGAATGTAGTCCAAAGGAAGTCAAATAGAGATATCGAAGAGAGATATAAGGAGAGACAGATAGGAGAGAGGTAGAGAGAAATAGACACACAGGAAGGGATTACTGGAGTCTGAAATAGAGAAAGAAGTAAATATTACCAAGAGACTTTATTTCTAAAATTGCATACTAAATTTGGTTTCTAGATCTGAAAGCTAAGGTAGTTAGACATTCATTGTTTCATTTAATGTTGCTTTCCCCTAAAAGGAAGCAATATTTTTTAGTACATATAAACATTTCTTGGACTTAATCTCAAGTAAGAATTACTAAATCCTTTTATGAGAAGCAAACATGTGTAACACACTCCAGCAAAAAAAAAAATATATATATAGATAGATAAATACAACAGAGAAATACTGCCTTATGAGTCTTGCATTGACCTGCAAAGCTAGAGCAATTAAGTACTGAACTAAACCTTGAGGCACCCAAGTTCTCCTTAGATCTCTAAGATACAGAATCCTAGACCATTACTTTCAGGTGACTTAAGAATATGAAGAAAAAAGCTTGGAAAGGCCAGATGTTTTTCCCATAGTATGTCTTTGTCAGCATTGTTTTAGATCTGTTATTGGATTATGATCTGTTTGTCATAGATTTATATTACAAGTAACAGTAAAATAAACAGTTTATCTCTCTAGGTTAGAATGACTCCTGCGTGTTTTAAATATTATATGTGACCTGACTTTGACTCCAGGTTGCCGGTGACAACCCTGTGTTAATAACATAGATTCACTGAGTCTCCACCTCCGTCTCTATAAAACAGGGTTCACTTCTACATTCTCTCCACACATATTTATTGATCATTACACCTGTTAGGATAGGATGGGTTATGCTGTGGTAATAAACTCCCTCTCACTGGCTGCACACCACACGTTTATCTCCCTGTCCTGCAAATCCTCTCTGGGCTCGGGCAGCCCTCCAGAACAGCTGTCCTCCATGTGTGCACTCCACATTCCAGGCTGCTTCAATCTTTTGGCACCTTCATATGAACATGACCTTCCAAGATCTTCACACAAGGGGAAATAAGAGAGCTGGGAATTTGAAAGTCAACAATTAAACGCAGTCCCCTGGAAGTAACATACGGCATTTTCATTCACATTTATTTGACAAAGCATGTGATGTGTCCACCCCTAAGTTTGGATTTGTAGAGAAAAGAGTAATCTTCCCATGTAACTGAAGAACAGGTTGGCGCTCACTGGGCAGCAAAAGTCCTCACCACCATGATCCTCAAAGTTAGATGCTGTTCGTAACTCAGCAGAGAGAGCAATGAAAAATTCAAATATTTGAACCTTATGAAACTTAAATTGTAATAGTAGCGTGTAGTCTGGGCCCCAAAGATAATAAACAGATAGAACATATGTAATATAGAATGCTAAGTGTTTGAAGGAACAGGAAGGTGGGCTAACTGGGATAACAAATGGAGTGATGAAGGTGACAATAAGTGCTTGTGATTTTTTTTTTTTTAATGTAGTTGGAAGACATGGGAGGCTACTGATCACGTAGTAACTTGAAAAGGGACCTAAAGTAAGCGAGGTAGCAAACTGTAGATACTTGGAACGGGAAAGCGCAAATTTGAAGGTCAAGAGTCAAATAATGGTTGGCTCAGTATATCAGGGAGGAACTGTGTGACTTGTGACTAGAAATAAGTGTGTGGGAGAATGAGAGCTCAGAAGGATATCGGCATGAGATCTTTTACAGCTTTCTGTGTCTTGTCAGGCATGTTGACTTTGCTTTGAGGATAATTGACAATTTGTGTAGAAAAATGACATTATTTGACATTAAATGACTTGCTGTGTGGAGTATATATTTTGGCACTGAGACAGAAACTGGTATAAGAAACTATGTTGTAACAATTCAGGTAAGAAGTGATTGTCACTTTTTTAAAAAGATTTATTTATTTATTTATTTATGCATACAAGTTGGGGTACAGGTCAGAGGTGTGGGGCTGTGAGAGGGTCCACAAGAGACAGAGTGGGGAGCAGAACAGGCAGATGGACAGAAATACACTGCTGAGGGGAGCAGCAGGTGAGGCAGGAGAGGTCTGCCGCGCCATGTGGGAATCTCCCCTGCTGGGTGTCAACTCACATTGCTGCTGCTGACAGCTCCACAGCGCAGCACCCAACCTCTTCGCCACCAAGGAGGCCCGATCACTTATTTTATGCATATTGGTGAAGGTGAGTGGTGGCCAATGGAATAATTCTGAATTTCTTAGAAGCAATTTACCTCATACTTTTTCAAAGGAACAGACTGTTCCTTTTTCAAAGGAACAAACTATTTTAAAAAAGAGTACTTTACAAGGTAGCTATAAATTCTCACTAATCCCAGATAGTAGAGTAACATAGACTACAAAAACAATAGTATTTAAGTATTGCATTATCCTGCCTTTTTGTGTTTTTCAATAATTCTCTACTGACTGACATAAAAAGATGGAAATAAATTACATTATAAATGAAAACATTAAAATGGTATCTACAGCAGGTAAAATGTATATGTAACTAATTATAACAGTTTTTATATATGGGGTACAAGATACTGAATTAAGTTAATGGTTACATATTTGAGAAGAGAGAGATTTGAAAAATATTTAAGTTGAAGTCAATTAAATTTGATTAATTGAATGCCAATTGAATAAGGGTAACAATGAAGAATCTTAGATGACTTCTAAATTTTTAATAAATGTTTCTTGTTCAGTAACTCTTCTCACTGCTATAAAAATACGTTAGATCTGTAGATTTCGAAAAGAGTCAATGAATTCTTCTTTGACTAACTTTAAAAGAGCGTGGTGAATGGATTGGCTGCTGTTGGAAACAGAAGGTTCAAGTCCATATGGCTATGATTCTGGGCTTTGAGGATATCAGCATAAAAATGGTAGTTAAAGCCATTTTTTAAAGTGACTTACCAATTCACAAAGAGTGAGAAGAGAGTAGTGTCAAGGACAGACTTCACCATTAAATCCTTGTTAAAACTGGCCATCCGTGTAAACTTGCATATTACTTTGCAATTAACCAAACATTATTCTAAAAAAATAAATAAATAAATAAACTGGTTCACTTCTGAGGTACTTGGAAACTTACTTGATTAATAATGAAATACTCAGCACACTTCTACAAAGAAGACATACAGATGACCAACAGGTACATTTAAAAATGTTCAACTTCACTAATTATTAAGAAAATGTAATTCAAAACTGCAGTAACACCCCATACTTTAAGAATGGCCTATAGCAAAAATATTGAAAACAAGTGTTGGTGAATGTCTGGGCAAAAAATTACCCTTTATACTGTTGATAAGAATGCTAGTTTGTGCAGTGTCTGTGGAAACCAGTATGAAGACCCTTAAAATTCTGAGATCAGAAATACTATATGACCCAGGGCCTCCCTGGTGGCACAACGGTTAAGCACTGCGCTGTGGAGCTGTCGGCAGCGGTGATGCGAGTTCGACACCTGGCTGGGAAGAATCCCACATGGCGCGGCAGACCTCTCCTGCCTTGCGCGCTGCTCCCCTCAGCAGTGTATTTCTGATCTGCCTGTTCTGCTACCCGCTCCATCTCTGGTGCACCCTCTCGCCACCCCACGCCTCTGGCCTGTACCCCAGCTTGTATGTAAATAAAAAATAAATCTTTAAAAAAAAAAGAAATACTGTATGACCCAGCAATACTACTGCTAAGTATTTGTCTAATATTTATGAAAATACTCATTGGGAAAAGGAGTATTCAACTCCATGTTCATGGTAACTTTATTAACAATAGCTAAGATATGGAAACAATCTAAGTGCCCAAGGATCAATATTGGATAAAGAAATTTTAGCATATATATGCAATGGAATACTGCTCAGCCATTAAAAAGATGAAATATTGCCTTTTGTGATAAAAAGGCTAGATCTTGAGATAATTGTGCTAAACAAAATAAGTCAGAAATTGAAAAACAACTGCCAGATTATTTCCCTCATATGTGGAGTTTCAATGACCAAACTAAAGAAATTAATACAACAAAATGACTTCATAGGTTGTGTGAAAATATGGTAGATACCAGATGGCAAGGAAAAGAGGATTAGAATGAAAGACTAGAGGGGATTTATGTGATAGCATGATCAATATTAGGTCTTGGTGGTAGATGTGTTAAGGTTTATACATTTATTGAGGTGTGAAGCTGCACTCCCAAATTTATATAGTATTGTAAACCTTTGGTAAATCAATAAAATTTCATTTAAAAAAGTAGCTAAGGGCCTCCCTGGTGGTAAAATGGGTTAAGTCTCAGCACGATGAAGCTATCTGCAGAGTGTGATACCCTGCCAGGGAGCTTCCCACATGGCACAGCAGACCTCTCCTGCCTCGCCCACTGCTCCCCTCAGCAGTGTATTTCCGTCAGTCTGCCTGTTCTGCTCCCAACTCTGTCTCTGGTGAATCCTCTCACTACCCCAAACCTCTGGCCTACACCCCAGCTTGTATGCATGAATAAATAAATCTTTAAAAAAAAAAGTTCTCCTGTGAAGTTTAAAAAAGAAAAAGTAGCTGAAATTTAGTGATATATTTGGATATCACTCTATTTTATGCAAAAAATCCTCATCATTGTAATGAATATTTCTGTGTTAACCTAAAATAATACATATATTGCTTTAGAGAAAAAAATTATTTCCTGTTTGTGCTGTATTTCCTAAAAAATTGAATATTCCACTTATAATATATAGTTAAAGGAAAGATATTAACAAACAAGTGCTTCATTTTAAAAAATGGAAAGATTCTGATTCGATGCAGCTCTCCTGCCCACCTGTGACTGTGCAGCTGCCTCTCTTTTTCTTTCTCATTTTCCTAATAAACCTGTCTTTTAAAATGAAAAAAGAAAAAAAAATGAAAATATTGGTGTAGCATGAAATTTATGTAAACACCCTATAAATGAATGGGAGATCTTATTCAAAATAATTTTGAAGGACCTCCCTGGTGGCACAAGGGGTTAAGGCTCAGCACTAGGAAGCTTTCGCACGCAGCCACTGCAGCACTAGTTCGATCAGATCCCCTGCCAGGGAGCTTCCCACATGGCGCAGCAGAACTCTCCTCTCTTGCCCGCTGCTCCCCTCAGCAATGTATTTCACTCAATCCACCTGTTCTGCTCCCCACTCTGTCTCTGGTGAATCCTCTCACCCCCCACACCTCTGGCCTGCGCCCCAGCCCATGGATGCATAAATAAATCAATCTTAAAAAAAAAAGTAAGTTTGAATATGGCATTATATTCATTTTATATGATTTCCTTAAAGATTTCTTTTTTATTATTTATTTATGCATACAAGAACTGGGGTGTAGGCCAGAGGTACAGAGGGTGAGAGGATTCACAGAGTCAAAGTGGGGAGCAGAACAGGCAGATCTACTGAAATACACCACTGAGGGGAGCGGCAGGTGAGACAGGAGAGGTCTGCTGCACCATGTGGGAAGCTCCCTGGTGGGGGATCTCACTCGTGCTGCAGCGGCTGGTGATAACTTCATTATGCAGACTTTATTTACCCCCTGCACCATCAGGGAGGCCCTCATTTCATATGATATTAGTAGGAAATTTATCTGTAAGAACTAGAAGACATATCCATATATTTTTCAAGACATTCTCTTTTGGCATTGATAAGCTTATTCCAAGCACATAAAACTGGATGTGTTTTCCTGCTGGCAGAAGCAGTCGGCTACATATCCAACTTACTGTACAAAATACTAGACATTCAGGATATCACCACTATAGGTATATCTCTCTGGACTTGAAGAAAAATGCAGAAACAAGTTAGACACAAGTGTTATTTTCGCTGTTAAAGTGATTTTCTTGCATTAAATTGAACAGGGTCATTTTAGAAATGCAAATGTATAGAAAGGTTTAGTAGCATGTTGAGTAGTCAAAGGTATCAAATGTGTTGGACAATTTTTCTCTCTTTCACACACATGTGCGAGCGCACGCGCACACACACGCACACACCCCTAACGAGAATATTATTTCATCATGAGAGCAGGGCAGGCCATGAGGTAAGCCAACAGGACAGCTTTTACTAGAATTAGGGCAGTGAGGCAAAAGTGAAATAAACGGTTGCCTTTCAGGCTTAGGTCAGTCTTCACGTACGCAGTATTCTCACCAAGTTATTTGTTCTATGAGCTCATTATTGTGGTTCGTAATGACTAAGCTTCCATATATCCCTTGAGTTTTGACCATTTCTTAGCTTGAGATCTAGTTGGTTTTCAGCAACCAGGATCTCCCTAATAGGGTCCTTTTGCTTAATTTAGTCTGCTACTTTCTTTTTCTTGAAATAAAGGCTTACAGCTGAAATAGTATATAACTAACTAAGCACTCAAGGTATTTGATGCTCCACTGTAAATTAAAATTGGTGCATAGTCTAGAATTAGATATTTTTTAAAGAAGTATATTTTGTAAATTCACTTTTCACAATATTTCTGCTACTAAATTATTTCAAGGTAAAAAAGGACAGTGTCCCTTACATTCTTCAATCTTAATAAGATTGCTTACTTATTTTTACCATTTCAGTAACTAGATCGGTAATAAATAATAAAGTAAATGGCCCAACCATCGCTGTTCAATTTTAAAGAATCTGTGCTTTCAAAATGCATCTCCTGACATTAATTGTTATTTTGCAGTTATCTGTGAAGATCTGCTTTATTTGGAATCAGTTACATAGCTGGAGTTCTGATTGCTTTGGAGCCTCAGAGATTCCTTGGCTATTTACCAAAGTCTAAGAATGTTTACCCTGGAGATTTGGTAAAGTGAATATATCTAAATCCAAGTGATTTCTAGAGAATTTTCTGAAATTTCCCTTCAGAAAAGAATTTTTTCCACCTTTTTTTTTAGCCAACTGAAATACAAAGGAATTCAATAGTAATTCATTTGCTGTCATTCATAGCAATTGACTATAAATACTGTGTGTGTGTGTGTGTGTGTGTGTGTGTGTGTGTGTGTAAACACGTTATTCATTCAGTTTCCTAGTGGATCTCAGATTTATGTTATCTAAAGATATATAGAATTCCATAGAGAAAAAATATTTTTTTACGCCAGTAGATGTAATTTTAATCCAAGTATTTGAACTTAAAATTTTTATTTCTTGGGGTGGGTATTTGGAGATGGAGAAGGATTTTTGCTGTTTCTTACCAAGAAGCAGCATTTTTTTCATATATTTTTTCTTCAAACACAATATACCACTATACCTATCAAAAAACACTGTTTAAAATAGAATTATTCCATACAGCACCTGATTACATCAGAAACTGCTACTAAGATCACATTTGCAAGTGAAGATTGCTTTTTCATTTACTCAACATCTAAAAAAAAAAAAGCTTATTACAGAGTACCCATCAATCTGTGTTTATTTATTTGGAGAAGATAATTCATCTTAAGTAGAAAATATATATATCTAACGCCTCTGCTGTGATGATCTGTTCTTGGTTTGGGCATTCTGAAAAGATTTTAGCAGGTTTCTGAGCAACAAGGGCTGTATGTGGAGATAAATTTTTAGAGAGACAATCTTTACTGAAAATTAAGAATTTTAAAAATATTGTAGATTATATTCTATTTCTTTTTTTAAAAAAAGATTTATTTATTTATTTATGCATACAAGCTGGGGTGTAGGCCAGAGGTGTGGGAGTGGTGATTCCCCAGAGATAGAGTGGGGAGCAGAACAGAAAGACTGACTGAAAGACATTGCTAAGTGGAGCAGTGGGTGAGACAGGAAAGGTCTGCTGTGCCATGTGGGAAGCTCCCTGGGCGGGTATCAAACTCTGCAGATGGCTTCATCGTGCTGAGACTTAACCCGTTGTACCACCAGGGAGGCCCTAATATTAATTTTAAAGATAGTATTGACACAATTCCCTCTAATTACCTCTAGTTTCTCTAACCACTTTTTATATAGGAGAGATGATATAATTAAACATGTGAAAGTGTTGTTTTTCTCAAAGGGAGATAAAAGAATGCTGACTTTTATTGGTGTCTTGTTAGATACTGGACACTAAACACTAATCTCACATAAACTTCACAAAAGGTAGTACTTTTCTCCTTTTGATAAGTGAGGAAGTTGAACTCAGATTAAGTAAAAAAAGTAAACTGCTTTGAGTCATTCAGTTAGTAAGTTAAAGAACCTGAATTAATTCACCCCCCCCCCAATTTGGCTCCAAAAAATTCTAACCTTTTGATAACATCAGTAATAGTTAAAAAAAATCTTTAATTATGAATGTACAAAATTTATGCATTTCTCAGTGTTTTTTTTACAACACATTATGAACATTAGAAAATACATTCAAACATAGACATTGTGAATGGGTAAAGAAAAAAAGAAATAGATGATATCCTGTATATCAATGAAGCAACTTATGCTATTTTCTATAGAAACACTACAGAAACAGGTTCTCCTCAACTTTTTATTTTGTGATAATTATAAACTCACAGGAAGTTGAAAAAAAATAGTTAAAAGAAGTTACTTGAGTCCTTTATTTGAATTCTCCTGATGGTAACATCTTATATATCAAAGCCAGGACAGGACACTGGAGCACTACAATTAAAATACTGGAAACTTGGATTTCTGTCTTTCCCCAAAAATACACTTTTAGAAACAAAATTTTCTCACCTATGCAAAAATTTTAATAATTGATGATCAGTTTGCAGCATGCTTTTCAATTCGTCAAGTCCTTAAGACATGTAATCAATAAACAAGTAAAAGTTCACAGCTCAGCCAGGCTGTGGGTACTTCATAGTGTCTTATGCTTCAGTATAAAACCAACATCATGGGCCTCCCTGGTGGCACAGCAGTTAAGCGCTGCGCTGTGGAGCTGTCGGCAGCGGAGAAGCAAGTTCAATGCCCAGCCGGGGAGATTCTCACATGGCGTGGCAGACCTCTCCCCCCCCCGTGGCCCGCTGCTCCCCTCAGCAGTGTATTTCCGACTATCTGCCTGTTCTGCTCCCCGCTCTGTCTCTGGTGAACCCTCTCGCCGCCCCACACCTCTGGCCTACACCCCAGCTTGTATGCATAAATAAATACATCTTTAAAAAAAAATAAAACCAACATCAACATTTATTCCGTATCTCAGTTTACTTAACTCTGTAATGGAGCTAATAGTAGTCATGGGATATTAGTTATTATTAGTAGCAATTCTGCAAGTGACAGATGAGGACATAGGTAGTTTTGCTGACTGAAATGAAATTTCTATTAAACTTAAAGCTGGACTTCAATTTGGTTCTTTCCACCTGAGTGCTATTTCCACCCTTTTTTGTATCTCCTACGCTGCAAGGAAAAAGGATGGAATGGCAAATATCATAGAATAACTGTTATTTCACACTACTCTAAATATATTTAGGCCTTTGATTCTTAGTTTATTGCTTACTTTTTGTTAAGTAATCCTACCGTAAACCATAAGATCTCTCAGAATATTCAAAGGTTAACTTTAGTCAATTATTAATAAAATAAATTATAGCAAAAAGCATCCTGTTGATCTGAAAATCACAGATATTACAAAAGTAATGCCAAAAATCTTTTAATTTCTGGGACTAGTTGTATTCTGAGAAACGTAGATTTCCATTTCCAAACTATATTTGCCATTTACATTATCATTTAGTTCTTTTTAAAAAATTTAATCTTACAAAGACATTCTGTGGTTCTTTAGCAACAACAATGAATCACACACACAAAAGAAATCTAATTTATTATAATTTATTTAAGTTTACTTTAGACTGCCAGAGTAAGAGTAGATAGTTCTAAGTTAAAGACAAATTGGTTGCTACAGATCAATCTGTAAACCAGAACATTCAGCATCAATTTTTCTTGTACAAATTTACTCAACTCCAGGTTTTAGGAAAACATCCATATTAAACATAGACTTGTTCTGTTTAAAGCCACAGTATGAAACTACAGCCAAATTTAGTTCAAAATCACATGTTGAAGATTTTTTCCCAGTCATATGGGACATTTTTATTTAATTTTCTTTTTCTGCAAGTAATCTTCACATGTGTTTTGATAAATGTAAACATTAACTGTTTGCTATTCTCCTAGTTTTATCTTAACAGAATTATATTTACTATACCTACAAATAGTTCACACGAAGAAAGAAACCTAATATTTATATTTTACAATAAATATTATGAATATGTCTCTCAGTGAAAGAAACTGTTTAGATAATCTGCTTTTCACATAGAAAATCTTGCTTCTAAATCTTGGAGGCTAGATTTTTGTTTTAACTTTTTTCATATTAGAGACAGGTTTTACTGTAAAAGTAAAATAATGCCTTTTAGCTATAGTTAAGAAACTTTTTTTTTTTTTGCAAAGGGGGAAAATTATGGAAACTGTTAATAATTAATGATTGCCAAAGATCAGAGGAATTTTACATAAGACCAAAGCAATTATATCTGGTGCTTTGATACAAGTTTGTAAATAATTCAGCATAATGGTAATAATGGCATCTTGAGAATTCCCAGCAACTGAATTGTCCTTGAAGGTATTAGAAGATGATTAGAAATTGAATAGTTTTAAGTCATGAATTAATTTTTGAGTATTTTTTGATGTTGAAGTGAAGTGTGTTCTTTTAAATAGTTGCTATCCAACCTCTTTAGTATAAATACAAAAAATATTAATATAATGGTCCTCTGTGTAGTAGAATCCACTTAGCCAGAGGAGGAATCTCCTGGCTTTCTCCCTAGGACTCAATATTTCAAAATCAGTGATGTTGTTTTTTTTAATTTCCTACTTCCCACACATTGTCTTCATCTAATTTTTTCTCATCTCCTTAGAAATATGAATATGCCTACAGATGTGATCCAAAAAGACCTGATTCTCAGACTAGAGTAAACAATCCTCACTCAAAGGATCAGTTTTGCCTCCCTTCTAACTAGCATAATCTTACACAAGTTAATTTTTTTTCCAGGAGCTTCAATTTCCTCATGGGTAAAATAAAGAAACTGGAGTTTGTGGTCTCAGTGATCTCCTCCAGTTCTGAAATGCTCCAAGAATATTGCTCTCTAAATAATTTCTAAAAAAAGAAAGACCTTCATTAACAGCTCCTTCCTATTTATCCAGTCAGCCAGAGAATTACTGACAGTTCTGTAGACCCCAGGCTGCTTCATAAGCCTGGACTGATGCTTTTGTAAATGGAAAGTTCTTTCTGCTTTACTTCCCAGGAAACATCTACTCATCCCTCAACATCTCATTCAATTGTCTTCCCTCTGAAAAAAAAAAAGCCTTATTCCAGCCTTGCAGAGTTCATTACTTCCTCTCTTAATCCAAGCCTGGTGTATTTCTCTATAGTCACAGCAATCATTCCAGGTGTTAACATGCTTTTAATAGCAATGTCCCCAAATAAATTGTGATTTCTTGAAAGATAAGAATCGTGTTTTATCTTTGTAGCTCCATAAACCATGTATTATACATTTTGAATGCTCAACATCCCTGGTAAATGAAAGACAATTAAGTAGATAATAAGGTAAGAACAGGCTAATGAACAAAGACTGGGAGATTTAAGATTATACTATCAGTTCTATTTTTTTTTCTTTTTTTTTATAAATATATATTTTTATTGTTATTTATGTCTTTTACATTTGTATTCCCCTTGGGTAGCCCACCACCAATTCATCCGTGATCCATCTCCATGGTCCCTTGTGTTCTTTTCTATTCCATTTTGTGCCCTTTTCCTTCCCTCCCTCCGCCTCCCTCCCCCCCCCCCCCACTAATTGTCTCTCCCCCACCCAGCCTCCCTATAGTCCTGTTATAAGTGAAACCATTCGATATTTTTCTCTTTCTTTCTGGCTTATTTCACTGAGTATGATCCCCTCTAATTCCATCCATGTCGCTGCAAATTGCATGTGTTTATCTTCTTTCCATGCTGTATATATACTATCAGTTCTATTAATGATCAGTGTTGTATCCTTCCATAAATGGCTTCAACTTACTGAGCCTCTTTAGCAGTGTCACTGTAATGCAAACATTGCTTATCTTTTTCACTGGATTTATGATTATGCAGCATAATAATTCCAATTAAATTATCTAAGTACATGTGCTATCAATTAAAATCAAATTAATCAAAAATTAAATTCATAAAAATGAAATAAAATTAAGATAGATTAAAATGAAATTCTATACATACTACTTTACTACTACCTTAAACATTGCAAAGACACATACAGTTGTTTATGGGATTATTATTATTTCTGATCCAGTTACTAAATCCAATATTACAGCAAAAATTCCCTGTTCTTAATTTATCAGTTGTAGATTTCTTTTCTTTCATCATCAAAATTGTAAACATCTGGGTGGGAAAATCAGATTTGAAGTCCTAGCTAATAGATGAGTCAATAGTAAGTAAAGTCACAATAGTCATGTAAACATCAAGGTGTTCTCTAGAATGTAATTTCCATCTGGATCAGTTAACACTGGTCTGTTCATTACTTAGAAAACATCTGCGCTGTAGAAACTGAGCGCTAGGAACACTAATTTTATGTTCCTAGTAAGATGTGTGCCAATGACGGTTAGTGTGCTTATTTTAAACTTTATTTTACATATTTAAGTCCAAAAATAAGTCCTATAAGAGAAAGTGATGCCTCTTCTTCTAGTTCTATTAAAAAACTAAAGAATGGAAAAATTAAATATGGTGTTTACAGTTATCTTCCACTGATTAATAGAAGATATACAGCTACACGATAAACCTTCTACTTAACAGCAAGCAGCACGAATGATCAGAATGCCTGGCTTATGTACCTTATTGTGCAACAAGCACTTTGCTGACTAATCATGCAATGTGTACACAATTAAAATAGCACCACTTAAGTTCACAGTGCCAGTGTGAGTTTCCGACTTTTTCATATGTGACCTAACAATTCTGAGCTATACATTAGAGATTATTTATGTGAGGCTATTTACAAAGATAAATGAAAATGAAAACAGTGAATACAGTTGTCATAAAATGAATCAGGTGCCTTTAACACATGCTATTTTCTGAGAATCAGAATAATATTTATAACCAAGATAATATTAATAAACAATAAGAATAAGTAGGGAGTCATATAAATCTATGTTTGCTCATTGAAAGAAAACAAAATATATGCCATTTGGAAGTAATAATATTTTCTCACTCAGATTTAGAATATTATGTGAATTTTAGAAGTGTTTTATGAATGTGTTCACTTTATATCTGATGAGAAAAACCTTTCTCATAATGTTCTTTAAGATGCAAGTACCAAAAATAAATAAATAAATGACTTTCAATTTTGAAAATATACCTGGCATACGTGCACAAATGTAGACATATATATAAGTAACTCTTGGTGTAGACATAAATAAAGGTCTTCACAGAAAGAAATAAAGACATAGATCCACATCTAGAGATCCATTACTGAATCAGTACATAACTTGGGAAATAGTCCTGAGCTCCAGATTACATCTTTTCTAACACTTTGCAGACTCTCAAACACCATGTGACTTTCTCACAGTACCTCCTTGCTCACCTGAACTCACCCATCTGTCCCCAGATAGACAACACTCTTCCTGGTACATTTGGAGTATCTCCTCTCTAGTATTGTTAAACTAATGATGGATTATATACCAAGGACAGTATCATTACTCTTGACTCTGTCTGAAAGCCCAGCCTTTATTTCCTTCTTGAAAACTTTCATATGTGGTGTAGTTTTTCTAAATGTTCAGACTTAGGTTCTAAAAATGACTGCCTGGCTGTTTTACTTCCAACATAAGAAATATCAGATGTGAGAGAAAATACATTTTTAAAAAAGATTTATTTTTATTTTATTTATGCATACAAGAACTGAGGTGTAGGCCAGAGGTGCAGGGGTGAGAGAATCAGAAGATCATATGGGAAACTTCATTTTTCTTTTGCATAGGAGAAAAATACTTCTCAGAATACAGAAAAAAAAATCAGCAATTTATATCTGGATATAAAATTCCTTCATGTGTGCTGTAGAATAGATTAGTATTCCAACTCTTCAGTCCCTCTTCACTAACAAGATTATATCAATACATTCATTCCTTTTACCATATAATTGTAAAGGGATCCATGGCTGTCAGCAGAATATTCATTGTTGTCCTTTTGTAACTGGTGGCTGAAGCCAAAGACTGTTACAGATGAAGCCCCCTAGTGGTGGAGTGCTGGTGAGGATGGATAGCATCAAAAAAAATTCAAACTAAGTATCGGTGGAGGTGGAGACCCTGGTAAGAAATATAAGGGACTGCAGAAGCAGCCCCAGGCTTCAGTGTTCATGATTCTGTGTTTGGGATTTCAGCACTTTTGGATCCTCAGCTATTCCAGGGTCAGAGATTTCTGCCCCACCCTGCCTATCTTCCATAAGGCTGTTGCGGGCCTCTGAAGAACGTGGAGAGGCTTCTAGCAGCCGACCTCAGAGAAGTTCACAAGTAGTCGAGCGACTAGTTGAGTGACTGAAAGTGTTCCTGGTTTTGCTGCTAATGTTACAGGGAAAGTGCCTGGAGCCAGGCACCTCACTGAGCTGTGTGAGTGTGAGCCATTTGTAGGGTAGTTCAGCCACAGCAGCTGTAGTTTTGAGTGTCGCCTGTCTGGTGCTGTGCTAGCAAATCTCAGCAGCTCCAGTGAGCATTTGCTGTGTCTTCTATCTTTGTGATTTGGAACCCCGCTTATAATCTGGCTGCCCTGTGTTCCAGGTCCACAGAGGCAGGAAGATGCCATCTTGGGAGTGTTAGTGTTTAGGACTTGAAAACACTGGACATTGCTTCGGGTGAGGTAAACAACCATTTTGGCCTCGGTAACTCTGTTTTTCCCTGGTTTGTTAAATAAATCCCATTATTGTTATTCTCTGAAACTGAGTAGTCTGCAATTGTGCCCATGAGTGAGGAACTCAGACGGTGACAGGTAAAGTATTTGGGCAGTGTCCTTGGCTAGTTTTAGTGACCCTTGCTGCCCTGAATCACTTTGACTCTGGGTTGAGACATACAACTTCTTTCTCCAAAGGACTTAACAGATGTGAAGTTAGTAGAGATTTGAACTACACTGTGCAATTAAGTTTTTTTTTAAAGATTTATTTATTTATGCATACAAGCTGGGGTACAGGCCAGAGGCGTGGGGCAGCCAGAGGGTTCACTAGAGACAGAATGGGGAACAGAACAGGCAGATAGATAGAAATACACTGCTGAGGGGAGCAGCGCGCGAGGCGGGAGAGGTCTGCCGCGCCGTGTGGGAATCTCCCGGCCAGGCGTCAAACTTGCCTAGCTGCTGCTGACAACTCCACAGCGCAGTGCTTAACCACTGTGCCACCAGGGAGGCCTGTGCGTTTAAGTTTACTCTCTCTCATCTCTGACAACACCATAAAAGGAACTCCCTTTAAGTAGACAGCTGTTATATGAAAAATAATAAATATTGTGGTTCCATACAGATTTCATTAATGTTTGCTCTATTTCTTTGAATAATTCCCTTGAAACTTTGATGAGAATTGCTTTGAAATTCTCTATTTCTTTGGGAATAATGACCATTTTAACAATGTTAATTCTTCTAATCCATGAACAGGGAATATCTTTACATTTCTTTGTCTCTATTTCTTTTAATAGCTTAGTCTTTTTCATTGAATAAGTCACCCCTTTCATTAGGTTAATTCCTAGGTATTTAATAATTTTTGGTGCTATTGTAAATGCATTTTTTTTATTTCTCTTCTAATTCATTATTTGCATGTTGCCAATAGGCATATGTAAAAATTTTCAACATCACTTACCATTAAGAAAATGTAAATCAATACCACAATAAGAAACCATTTGACTCCTGTGAGAATGGCCTGTATATAAAAGCACCCCCCCCACAAAAAAAAAAAAACAAGAAAAAGAACAAAAAAACAGAAACAAAAAATGTTGGTAAGGATATGGAGAAAAAGAAAACCCCTGTACACTGTTAATGGGAATGTAGAATGATCCTTTCCCTACAGAGAACAATAAGGAGGTTTCTCAGAATATTAAAAATAAATATGTCATATGTTCCAGCAATTCCACTCCTAGGTATTTACCCAAAGAATGCAAAAATGCTAATTGAAAGTTATATATTTACTTCTTCATTCATTGCAACACTATTTATAAAAACAAGCTGATAGGAGCAGCCTAAATACCCAACGTCAGGTGAGTACATAAAGGAAATATGGTAAATATAAGTGGGATACTACTCTGCTAAAAAGGAGAGAAATCTTCCATGTGTGACAACATGGATAAAACTAGAGGGGATTATGCTGAGAGAGAGAAGTCAGAAGGAGAAAGACAAATAATGGATGCTTTCACCCATATGAGTAATATAAAGCAACAAAAGAAAGGAATAGACAAAAGTAAACCCAGACTCTAGAACTAAGACTGCAGAATTGAGACTAACCTTTTTGGAAGTTGTGTAGTAGAGAACAAAGGAGGAAGGGTATCCAATAGACTCTGATGGAGGACTATGGGAGACTTGGTGATGTGTGTGGTGTGGTAACATACATCTGAAGACATGTGAACTTATATACTTAAATCATATACAGCACTCTAAATCAGTTACCTCAATTTAAAAAAAAAAATTTACAGAAAAAAAAAATGAACTGGCTGGAGAAAGTGCACCAGGTGGGGATCAAGAAATCATGTGATGATATTACTACAGTAGTTGGTCCTGAAACGACTCACTCATCTCTGTGAATTTCAAGTAAAGGATTGTTAAATATTTACTCAAAACTTTTCCCCAGATATATTGAGATCTATGGCTACCTCTTTCTTTGTGTTCTCTCTCTAAAGAAGTAGATGTTACTATATAGATATATTTCCTGTCTATCTCTGACATCCATTTACTCCTAGAGTGTACTCTGCAGTCTCATGAATGTATCCATGTGTGTATGGTTCATGTATGTGTGATTTCTCTCTCTCTAGACATAAAATACACAAATATATTCATGATTCCACAGAGAGGATCCTAAAACAAAACAGCAGAGCAGATGAGATATGAAATTAGAACTTAAAGAACTTAAATTATATTCTTGCTTCCATAACAGATAAGGTTTGACACATCTTTATCTCATGCTGATCTTTATTCTTTTATAAAAAGGATAATTAAGACTGTTAAGATTATCTCACTGTCTGCCTTGAAAGTAACTGATGCAACATCAGTTAATATGTTTTGTAAATCAAACACAACACATTGGTGTTTTATTTTTAATGAGAATACTATATAGCTCTGACATAGTACCACTGGCAAATTTTTCTCTAAGTCATACTATATGACATATATATTCAAGGACAAAAAATAAATCCTGCAAAAACTAGTTTGTTTAAAAGGAAGATTCTTCCATTCTTATAGATTTCCCTAAAGAATTGTGCTCACAATAAATTTTATATAATAGTGGAGATAAGTCTTCCCTCCTTGAATTACAGCTACTTCCAGGTAGACTAAAAAGAAGCCAAGCCACTAGAGACAACTGGAGATTGCAAGACTAATATTCATTGTGGGACTATTTTTCTCAATTTAATCAGAATTTTGCAGATTGTGCTCTAAAACCCACAGACTTATTTTTCCAATCAGAATTACTTGTTATAAATATTTGCAAATGCTTTGATTAGAAATAATTCTCTGTTCATAGAGAAACTTGTAATATAATCACTATCCAATTTATAAAAGAGCAGTGAATTCAAGTTATAAGCAAGGATTTTCATTGAGATGCCACAGATAAGCTTGGTCTGTTCTCTAATCTTCCATTTTTATTTTCACTTAGAAGTTAAAAAGCTAAACATTTAAAATTAATCTTTATTGAGTCCAATATGAATTTTGTTCTTTGCAAATTTATAATGAACATGTGGTTAAGTAAACATGTTCTCTGAAAGTGCATTTCAACATAATCCCACACGAGTTACAAGAGATTTAGATTGTCATATAAACCTGTGACGCAACCCAAGATTTCAGAGATAAACATGATCTCTTAGGTGGTTATTTTCACTATGACATATTTTATATACATAAGTGGACAAATTCAATTTGTTTCCAGAAATCTACTAAGAATTTATCCTGTGATATGTTTTAAAGTTTTAAACTAAGTTCATGATGTGTTTAATACTTGGAATGCAAGATACAGAAGATTAATTGTAGCACCAAACTCCAAATTCTTGAATGGATGTCTTTGAGAACTCAGTGTTCAAACTTGATTTGCTACTACTTTAGTAAAGTAATTTTTTAAAATTTTTTAATAGAAAGTTATGTTTCCCACTACTGGAAAATTTATTTGATCTGTATTGAGGATTCACTAGATAGTTAGAATTTGTTTTTGCCAGTGCTTATTAAAACCTCTTGTAGAGAAAAGAAAAGAGGATAAATTCAAGGCAATCAAATTTGATATGAAAATTAACTGTCTGAGGTGTTTCATACCCAATTGTTGGTAGGCCTCTTATTTTATCAGAATTGATTGCCTCCCTCGATGTATTTTGTGAGTTCCTTCATAACAGACCTGTTCAGTCAAAGGAAATGGCCTTTAGGATAGAAAAAATATAAATTTTTGATCTAAATGTCCAAATTTCTTTCTCTACCAGAAAAATAAAAAACATGGATATGAATAAGTTCTGCTTTTCTGATAACTTCTAGATGATACTTCAATGCAATAGATGCCCTTGCACAAACAGCTCAAATAAGGTCACACAGAAAGTTTGCCAGTAGCACAATGCCTACTTCAAGTTGACCCTCTGACCAGTTCTAGCTTCAAACAGATCTCTTAAAGCAACTATACTATCATATCGATGTGACTCCTAGATATACATTTTGTGATCTTACCCTAACACTAAGTGGGAATAAAAGCAAAGCTTCCCACTTTATGGAGAAGAGAGGTAGGCTAGCAGGAAATGCAAAACAGACAACAGAGGGCAGAGAGCAAGATCATGAGGGAGAAAGGCAGATGCCAGGGCATTAAGTTCTGGCAAATTCGGTTTCTGATGAGGCCTCTCTTCCTAGCTTGTACACATTTTCTTTATTGCTGTGTTTTCATACGGCATTTCTCTATGCACACAAGGAGGAGAGCTGTAAAATCTTATACTCCTTTTTTTATAACAACTCAAATCCTACTGGAACAGGGCCTCACCCTTATGCTCCATTTAACCCTAGCTACTTCCCAAAATCCCTACCTCTAAATAACAGCACATATGAAGTTAGAGCTTCAACATAGAATTTTATTTGGGGAGGGGGACACAATGTATTCCATTATAGCGTACAACTTCTAAATATCAAATTTTATATTAGTGAAATCTGAGTTACTTGTCACAGCAAAGTTTGCTTCTCATTCATATTACTTAATAACTAGAAGGCAACTGTGGTCCTGCTACGAGGCTCTGTTCCATGTGTCATTTTCATATTGGGATCTAGTCAAAAAAAGAGAAAAAATAGCAGTAGTATAATGTGATTATGCTTAAAACTTTGGCTCAGATACCACACACTGTGACCAACAGTCACATACAATTGGCCCAAGGAAGGTAGATATATTTTCATGATGTTAGCTGGTGGGAAATATGCATGCAACCTTTGTAAGTCTTTATGTTGACTGATATTTCTCTTGATATTTTAACTAGAGTTTATTCTATTTACTTTGATTATGATGCTTGTATATTTGGATTAATGTTGGTCATTCTAATCTGTGTTGTCATATTTTAACGTTTTTTTCTAATTTTTTAAATAAATTCTAAGTTGAATATTCTCCTAACTACGTCTCTTTCATTGTATTTTTATGTATTTTAATAATGTATTTTTTTTAGATTTATAAGAAGGAAACTTTTTTTTAAAGATTTATTTACTTATGCATACAGGCTGAGGTACAGGCCAGAGGTGTGGGGTGGCGAGAGGGCTCACCAGAGACAGAGTGGGAGCAGAACAGGCAGATGGATGGAAATCCACTGCTGAGGGGAGCAGTGGGCAAGGCAGGAGAGGTCTGCAGCGCCATGTGGGAATCTCCCTGGCCTGGTGTCGGCGTCGAACTTGTTTCGCCGCTGCCGACAGCTCCACAGCGCAACGCTTAACCGCTGCACCACCAGGGAGGCCCTTAATAATGTATTTTTATTCTATTAATAGTTTTGCTAAAAATGATAACATTAATACGTAATCTAAATTTAATATTAATCCATATTATATCCTTTGTGATATTATCCAAAGACCTTAAGATGCTTTGTTTCTGCTTACCTCCTTCCTAAATTTAATGCTTTTGTATACAGGATTTTATTTTCCTCTTGACTTTTTTTATCATTGAAAAGTAAATATTACAGTTGTTATTTAAAACAGTCAAATGTTTATAAAAACTTATTACCAAGTTTATGATTATTTTTGTTGATACTACTTTTTGTATCTCAGAACATTCTTTGGGTTTATTTCTCCATGCCTAAAATAAAACCTTTAGAAGTTTCATTACATGATCTGTTGATAATGCATTATTTCCATTTTTTAAAAGATTTTTTTTTTTATACAAGCTGAGTGTGGGCTAGAAGTGTGGGAAAGTTGAGAGGATTCACCAGAGACACAGTGGGGAGGAGAACAGGCGGGTTGACTGAAATACACTGCTGAGGGGAGCTGCTGAGGGGAGCAGCAGGCGAGACAGGAGAGGTCTGCTGTGCCATGTGGGAAGCTCCCTGGCCAGGATCAAACTCATGCTGCAGTGGCTGCTAGTAGCTTCAAAGGCTGAGACTTAACCCCCTGCACCACAAGGGAGGGCCCTGAGGCTTCAGCGGTTTCTGACAAGCTGCATGTCTACCCTTTGTTTTTATAAATTTCATTTGTTATAGTTCTCACTATTGGCAAGATTAATTAGCTATTTTTCAAATCTCCCTGGCCAATTTAATATTGAACCAATCATTTTAGATTGTAGGTTTGCTTGTTTGAAATACATTAAACATTAAAATTAATTCATTTATTCAAATGTTATTTTTCTGAAGCTGGAGGTTTAGCCAAAACAATAAAATAATCAAGGAATAACAAATAAAAATATTTAAAACTAGAGTTAAATAAACTTAAGTTGATAAAATGCTTGAGATATATATTTCCCAATCTTAATTATATTTATTTGTCATGAAAATATCTTGTAATGGGCCTCCCTGAAGGCGCAGAGGTTAAACTCTCGGTACTATCAAGCTATCGCCAACCACTGCAGCATGAGTTCCATCCCCAGCCAGGGAAATAACCCACAAGATGCAGCAGACCTCTCCTGCCTCACCCGCTGCTCCCCTCAGCAGTGTATTTCTGATCTGCCTGTTCTGCTCCCCATTCTGTCTATGGTGAATCCTCTGATTTCCTCCCCCACCCCACACCGCACCTCTGGCCTACACCCCAGTTCTATATGCATAAATAAATAATTTTTTTTTTTTAAAGAAAAGAACTTGTAATAACATCTGGTTCGAATCAGCCATTCCCTGTTTCTTTGCAAAGAGACTTCACAAACTACCTTGGAGAGTTGACTAGAAAACAGAGTACACGTAACTGGAGTTTTTTTTATTTCCTTTCTACAAAACCTCCCTTGGTGACTTATGAAATGACTGTGTATAGAGTTTGCTGACAAATCTACAAATAAAAAAAGTTTCTAAAAAGTGTTTTCTTATGAAAGTCAAAGTGCAAGTTTTGTTTCTCCTACCTCTGGTACTACAATAACAAAGTCATTTGTTAAAGGGTTCAAATTCTAAATCATGAATGCCAGGGACTGGGCCTACCTGGTGGCCTTGGGGTTAAGTCTCAGCACAACAGCCCACCTCACTGGCCTGAGGTCTAACCAAGGCCAGGGAGCTAAACCACAGATGGCGAAGCAGACCTTTCCTGTCTTACCTACTGCTCCCCTCAGCAGTGTAGTTCAGTAGATCCTGTGTTCTGCTCCCCAGTCTGTCTTTGGTGAATACTCTCACCTCCTGCACCTCTGGTCTACAGCCCAGGTCTTCTATACAAAAGTAAATAGAGAAAATATTTAAAAAAAAAAAGAAGAAGAAAAATGCCAGGGGCTGTTTTCAGTTTTATATAGTTAGTAGTTAGTAGTATGATTTGAAACGTGGAATTAAAACATAATTTTCTTCATATGAGATGGGAAGAATTTCATATTTTTAAAAACATTTTCCAAATGAGGGAGGGAAAATGGGAGTGCAGGAAATAAAGCATGTATTGAGTAATATTGTTCTTTCTTTTTTTTTTTTTTAAAGATTTATTTTTTATTTATACATACAAGCTGGGGTACAGGCCAGAGGCGTGGGGCGGCGAGAGGGTTCACCAGAGACAGAGCGGGTAGCAGAACAGGCAGATCAGAAATACACTGCTGAGGGGAGCAGCGGGCGAGGCAGGAGAGGTCTGCCGCGCCGTGTGGGATTCTCCCTGGCCAGGCGTCGAACTCGCGTTGCTGCTGACAGCTCCACAGCACAGCGCTTAATCACTGCGCCACCAGGGAGGCCCCAGTAATATTGTTCTTTCTAAGAAAGTAATATTTCTTAATATTTACAACTTTATTTAATATCATAATTCATTCAATACTGAAAGCACTTTTATGGGTATCATTATACCTATTCTACAGACTGGTGTAGTGAGTTATTTGTAGAATTTCAGAGATAAATGAAATAGCCTTATAGAGATTCCATGTGTTTAGGAGTTTTAAAGTTAAAGATACAGTTTTCATGGTAGTAATTACTTATTTTGCTTTTGCATAGACATGATAGTTGAAACCTTACAAATTGATGAGTTTCAGGAAAAAAATATATGTATGGTAGAAATCTGAATTAGATCAAATTTAAATAACTTCTCCCCTCCTCCCAGTTGCCAGATTGATTTACCTCTAGGTCACTGGCCACTTACCCAGTGGAAAGCTCTTGGTCTCTATAATAACTGCCTCATATGTTAAGATCACCTGCTGTTTTAGTCTCCCCCAGATTGAGGGCTGGCCTGTGCTAAAATGTTCCTCATTCCTCATGGAAGGAACTGGAACATATCCAGTGTTCAGGTCCAGCTTAACCAGATTTGTGGCCATTTTCTCCACCACTTCTGGACCAGGTGAAACCCAGCACCAGGGAAGTATGGAATCTGGCTTTCCCAGTATCTACTGCAAAAACATAACAGCATAACCCAAAATTGCATAATCCAGAAATAAACTATTATTGAGAAATCCTGAAATGCCTGTAGGGCAATTTTTTTTACCAGTAGGAGATAGGAAACAGGATGGCATACTTACATGTCTCTTTCTCTTTGCTGGTAGACTGATTCATGATGCAAAGTGTGCAGAGAGAGTTTTAGTTGGCTCAGTTACCAGCTGTGTGAATATGTGAAACTGTGGTCAGCTTGGCAAAACATTCTCTGGTTTAACTTTCTTTAATTGAGCTTCTCTTCGCTTTCCCTTTACTCTTTTTGCCCTAGAATTGTATTCACCAATAAATAAAAGACTTAGTTTTAGATTCAGTAAAACTATGTCTAGAACTCCAGCAGTTATCATATAAGTTCATATACCAAAGGTCAAAAAGAGTTGGAGGAGTGTGTGGAGTGTAGGTTGGTACAAACGGAGAATGTGACATGAAGCAGATAGTCTTACAAGGGTGAGTAGCAACAGGGCATTTAATAAGTGGGTTAGGGATTCTTTAATGGCATTTGAGAAAGCTAATTTAGTGCACCAGATATCAAAGGAAAGGGAATTCAGTATTAAAAAAACCTGTTATTGTTTATTTTTTTTAATCTGACCTTATATTATTGAAAAAATTCATCTATATCCTATTGTTTTTATTTGACACAGTAGAATACATATTGAGTAAAGTGAAACTTGAGAAATTACAAAGCATTGTCTTTGAGTTTATGTTTTCTTTCCAAGGTAACTTCTACTTATTTAAAAAAAATATATGCACAAATTAAGAGCTCTTGTAGGTTATACTCAACAAACACATATGTTATATACATAAACATACATGATATATATGTGAGTAACTAGCTCATCTACAAATTAATGTTCATATGCCTTACAAATGTAGGGTTAAATCACAAATTTTATTTAAATCAGCAACACATTTCTTGATTCCCCAAATACTAACAGAAGCTAAATCGTTGTTCAAGTTTTATCTAAAAGGTTCAACTTTAAATGAACTCATTTTTAATAATCATTGAAAATAATGCCATTGGTTCTCAGTAAGAATCGTGCATGTTAAGGATAGAACTGGCAATGGTAATAGCCAATGCACGTGCATTTGGGAGATTGACATGTGACGTATAGCCTTTTCCACACACTGCACATGGCTTTGCAGCTGCATCTGTTATTTACAGAACTGTTATTTATGCCTTTGCCTGTGTTCTCTTCAGAGCCCTTGTTCTCAAACAGTCACCCATCACTGATTGCCAAATGCCAGGTTAAGCTGTCTGCTGCTGCCGTTTTCCTAGCCACTCACATCTCTGCCCTGTCTTTGAAGCCCTACTTCAATGTGTCTTTGAACAAATTCTCTGTCACTTCTTTTCCATCATGACCCTTCAACAACTCATGTATCATTTTCTAGGTTATCTTGCCATTATCTGTCCCTTACCCTCGTCCTGCCCACATCCATGGTCAACTGCATTTTTTTTAATATTAAATATGCAGTAGTTACACTTTCCCTTCCATTAGTACTTTATATTGCACAAAGTGCTTTCAGTTATTTTATTATCATTGTTCATAGTTTGAGTCTCACAATTTGTCATGTTAAAGAGCGTGGTAAGATTTTTTAACTTATTTATGTTATGTGTGGCCAGACACTATTTCCATGTAGTACAATACACACAGAATTTGGTTTTTTCAATATATTATCACACACTACTAATAAAGAGCAAAGAGGACATTGAGACTTATCTAAGTTCACACAGTAAGGAACAAACACAGATAATCTCCCACCAACTTTTCTCTTTTCCTGGCCCTGTCTATATCCTGCCAGTGATTTGCTTAAATAAGCCTGTCACAAAACTTGTATCACTTAACTACATAACAATTTATATGCCTTTTCTGTCAGGCTTTATATGGTTAATAATTGCTATTTTGAAGTAAACCTATGTCCTTTGGACTAAATGTATGTCTTTGACTTAGGAGCTTACTATAGTTTTCTTAAGTATTACTTAAGATGTTTACAATGAATATTTGATGAGTAAATGAAAGGATGACTGTGACATATAAAATAGAACTTAGTCACAATTGACTGCATTTAAAAAAATACTGTATTTAAGATGGATTTTAAAATGTGTTGAAATTAATTTATGAAAATGGAAATATATTTGCCTCTGTATAAGTTCGAGTCAATTCAGGACAGAGAAATCACCCAATTTGAAAAGGAAAATTTTAATATAAATAATTATTGACTATAGCAGAAGTTTTGGGTAATGAGGCCTGAGATTCTTAAGAAGTAGCGGAAGGGCCTCCCTCGTGGCCTAGGGGTTAAGTCTCAGCGCTACCATGAAGGCCCACTTCAATGGCCTGAGTTCCATACCAGTCAGGGGACAGAACTCATGCCCCAGTTGTTGGCAAGAGCTTGATAGTGTTGAGACTTTAACCCCTGCAGCACCAGGAAGGCCAGTTTGTGGGGAGATTTAAATTAAATAATCTTTATAAAGTCCATGTCTAATCCCCGATACATAATATTCCCTTTCCTAAGTGGCTCATAATGATATTTATATTATGTTTATAAATGTAAAATGAGAGATCTAGTATTCTGGTTAGTTTTTCAATGACTTTTAAAATCTACTTGTGCTATTTGTTATTCAGGGAACTCAAAATAATATTTATTACCAACTTTCTGTCTTCTGGCCAAAAATAAATTAATGCAGATTGAGTTAATTTAGGCTTCCTTCACTCCCTTGTTGATGAAAAGGAGCCATAAATATTTGGGGACCATGGTTCCATCAGGTCAGGCAAATATGTTAGGTAACTAGAAGTTTAGCACATCAATAGACCTGCAATGCTCAGTCCTACACCTCTGAGATTGATATGTTGTTCCTTGCACCTTTGTTGTAATTGACATAAAACATGTCTGTGATGTCAGTTTGTTTCCTAAAGTCATATCACAATCACATCAACATTTGGTGACTTATGTTACGTGGGAACTCTTCCAGAAGGGAGCAAATTAAAACATTTGCAACTAATGGAAAAAGATGTGCTACTATTTACAGATGAGTTGAGTGAGATGAACCTGATATGGAGAAATGGATTTGGAGTTCAATATGTAACTTTAGAAAATTTGCTTACACTCAGAGTTTTCTCCTCTGAAAAACTAAAGAATAATAATACCTCTTGATGTTGAGATATATACACACATATATGCATATATATGTGAAATTGCTCCTGTGAGCCATTTTTAAATTGATTGCCAGATGACAGCTCAGCAAATGGAATATATATATGTGTTCCTTCTCATCCTAGTTTTTAAATTGCTTAATATTCTGTCTCGTATGTATGTGTCTCTGTGTGTCTGTCTGTTTCTCTGTGTCTGTCTTCCTCTGTCTCTTACCCTGCCTTACTGTCTCTCTCTGTCTTCTGTTTCTATCTCTCTGTATCTGTCTCAGCATAATTATTATGTTAAATATAGTGTTATATGCATGTGTGTATGTTCGTATATGTATGTGTGTGTGTGTATAATCTCATATAATTTGATCACTGCCTACCTCTTTTTATCATTTCATTCAATAGTCCCAACCATACATTTTCTTCAGTCCCCATAATGATCTCCTGTTTATTCACATACCAACTTCATATTCACTTCTGTATCTTTGCTTTCATTGTCTCACTTCTTCCTGAAATGTTTGCCCACCAAATGTTCCCATGGCTGGTCTCTTTCTCATTATTCAGGTCTGAAGTCAAAAACTGAATTTTCAAAAATATCTCCCCTGATCATTCTACCTCACTTAGCTCTTGTTTATTTGCCAATCACCCTATGTTCAATCACATTTACTTTATTTTCTTTATAGCAATTGCCACAACTTGAAATAACCTCATTCAGACATTTGTTCACTGCTAAGAATGTCTGCCTCTCTCATTAAAGTGTTAAAGTCTCATCCATTGTTGTATTCACAATGTCTAGATGAACATAGGGCTTAAAATAATATTGTGGAAAATTTCTCAAATGAGTAGGATATCACAAACAAGACATCCCTGAAATCTTACAGAATTTCCTTACAGTCTTTCTTTAAAAAAAAAAATTATTTATTTATTTATGCATACAAGAGCTGGGGTGCAGGCCAGAGGTGTGGGGCGGTGAGAGGATTCACCAGAGACAGAGTAGGGAGCAGAACAGGCAGAGTGACTGAAATACACTGCTGAGGAGAGCAGCTGGTAAGACAGGAGAGGTCTGCTGCACCATGTGGGAAGCTCCCTGGCCCGGGATGGAACGTGTGCTGCAGTGGCTGTGAATAGTAGGGCTGAGACTTAACCCCTTGCACCACCAGGGAGGTCCCACAGTCTTTCTTTCTTAATTATATATTCCATTTGGAAAAATATTGGAGAATTTATGGAAAGTAAAGAATTTATTGAAAAGATGAACACATTTAGCTACTGAAAGTGCTCTGCTTAAATATCTGGATATACAAAATATCATCAAAAGTGAAATAGTCATGTGTCTGATTAGTGCTCTATTGCTAGCTAGGAAGCCTTCCCAAAATGTTGTGCTTTTAAACAGCAAAACATTTGTTTTTACAATTCTGTAGGTTGACTGTGCTCTAATGTATGGTAGCGTAATGCACATGACATAGCAATACAAATAAGGCTTTCGTTTTCAAGGAGACTAACCAGATCTCTTCATGTGCTACACAGGTTGAGTGTCTAGTAACTACACCAGGCATATGAATATAAACAATCTAATCACAGGATCTTGTAGTGTAGTTTCTTGGCTGTAAGTGGAAGGTGAATTAAGAGATGGGGACAAAATAGAAAAAGAATGATACCAAGGTTTTGCTATGAAGTATGCCAGGAAGAGAGAGTTATTGAAAGAGGTAATCATCTAACAATGTGAAAAATCAGTAGTATAGTAGTATTACTCTTTGTTAGCAGTTTTCATATCTTTCTTTGTTTATTAGAACTGTTCTCTGAAAACATAATAGTTCCCGCCTTTTTTTCCCAAATGCAAAATTTTTTCTTTTAATTTTCTTTGTTGCATCTGACTGTTAATTTTCCGATTCATCATTAAAATAATATTTTTTCTTTTGCTTCTGTAAGACTGTACCTCTGATTTTTCTCCCTTTTTGACCAATATTCTGTGACTTCTTTTGTTCCCTGTATCTTCCCAAAGAAGTATTTCCACGTTTAATCCTTATGTATTTTTCCTTTACCTTTACTTTTTTTTGAAAAAAGATTTATTTATTTATGCATACAAGAGCTGGGTGTAGGCCAGAGGTGTGGGGTGGTGAGAGGATTCACCAGAGACAGAGTGGGGAACAGAACAGGTGGATCTACTGAAATACACTGCTTGAGGGGAGCAGCAGGTGAGACAGGAGAGGTCTGCTGCACCATATGGATCAGCTCCCTGACTTACTAGATAATTAATCTCCCTCTGACTTTTATATATTAAATTCTCATTCATCATCAACAATTTTACACATACAGTTTGTGGCACCTGTTGTAGTCTTTTTCCCCCTTTCTTTCTATTAGTCTTTATAGGGATAGAAACAACCACTAATCTTGAGGGAATGTTTACCATTTGCCAGGTACTATGCTAAAAGACTTAATGTGTCAGTGCCACTAATCCTTGAAACAACTTTATGAGATAGGCCTTTTGTTTTTCTGCTTTATTGATCAGAACTTTGAGAAAAAAAATTGATAACTGTTAGTTCAAGTTTACTCAACATGAATGTGACAGAGCTAAAGTGTAAACATAGGAGTATATTGAAGCCATTTACTCTTTCCTTCGATGTTACTGATTTTCAAAGATCAACCTAAATCCCACATTCCCTTTGAAATTTAGTCTAAAGGATTGTGACTTCCTTTTTGTCTTTTTCGCTTGTGTCAGGAAGTTCAGATAATTTGAAAAATAGGCTAGGTTTCATAGCCTAAAAAGTAATCACCTACTGCCTGAATTATGAGTACAATTCCCAGAGTTGAGTCTGAATTCCCCCTATATTTTGAGCACAAATCCAAATCTTTAAGAATTATCTCAAATCTGTATAAAGTTGATGAGGGGAGGGGAGAAATGGGTAGAGAGGTGAGAAAGGGGAAGCCCTGGGGTAGTAGTTTTAGATATAAGTGACCTCAGTACTTTTGGTCAAGATTAGTAATGTCAAGAGAATGTAAGGGTAAGGGTAGGAAGAGTCTTCCTGTCTTTGGGTTTCACTTTAGATTATTTTATCATAGAGTCTCCATTGTTATTGTGACAAACCATTGTAACATTCAGCATTGTGCTCTCCCGTCAGTACTCTGCAGTGAACTATAACGGTGAAATGTTGTGTAAATTCTATCTTTTCTTTTCCTCTCTCTTTCTATCACCTGGTTGATAGACCTTGAGATTTATGAAATCTGTGTTTATGTAATTTTCCTTGGACTGATCTCTTCATTTGATTTTCGATGCTGGTTTGGAAGTTTTCCCCAGTTTCTCCCTCTTTCTACCTGGTCCATTCTTGCTAGATGTTCACTTTTAACACAACTCTGACATTTCCTCAAGTAATGCTAAGCAATTACCCGGAGGAGAAGTCAGCGCAAGTGAAAATCAAATCTCCCGCAGATTTTCAAAAGATGTTAGGCAAGAAGTAGTGGTCAACCTTCCAATTATTATTACTTCAAGTGTCTGTCTCCTAAACAAAAACAGAAGGCTCATTGAGAAGAAAGATAAAACTCTTCATTTACTTAACTGGACTTTTCAGAGCTAGTGCATTTTAAGTATTTAATAAATATAGTATGAAAAATCATACACTAAAATTTATTTGGTTTTGTCAGTATAAGAACAATTATTCCATTTGCTCCCAGAAGCTTTAAAGAAAAACCATTACTTTTTAAAACATTTTTTAGAGTTAGAATCTTTGATCAGACAATTTGAGGTTCCTTGCGTTGGAAATTTAGAAGTATGAGTCTCTTTTCTATATTAAATAAATATTTTATGGTTAGTCCAGAAGCATTGCCAAAAGTTATAATTAAAGAACATACAAAATACCCATCAAAATAATTTACAAAATAGTCATTAAATTATTATGGATTGAATAGAAACAGCTTTTAGTTCAAGAATGGTTCTTGTGTCTCTGAAGTCTTCCAAGGCAGGTGGTAAAAGATAATGCTGAAGAACTTGGGTTTTGGGATACAGAAGTTAGTCTAAATCCTGCTCCTTCCCTCATTAACTACAAATTTCACTGAGTTAGAAGACATTCCTGTGTCCCTACTCCTACGTAAGAAATATAGGAATAATAACACCTATCTGAAGGACTTTTGCAAAGATCAAAGCACATAATGTATGTAAAGCATTTAGCAAAATCCGTAAAAAATAATAAGGACCAGTTATTTGAAATTATTATCAAAATTAATATGTTGAGAAAATTCAAAATAAACTAGCCTTTTTAAAGATCAGGCACAGGATGTTGACTTCTGATCCCGACACCCTTCATGTAAGTTCTTTTACTTTCTGGCCTTATAGTATAAAAAATGTTCAAGGTCTACTAGCAGACCCAGTTATTAATAGTCAGGGCCTGTTCAGCCTGCTTTTCCAGGAAGGAAACCATATTTAGCTTTCATTTGTCTCCCTATATAAAAGGGTAGGTTAAATGCTACCTTCAAACCAAAATGACATTTTCTATTTTTCAATTGTACATACGTTTGTGAGGGCTTGTATGTATTATGTTGTTTTTATTGCTATTTTTAATTTTGGCTGTACAGAACTTCTAAAAATGTTCTATCATGATGGTATATCTGATTTCCCTTAATTAACTATGGTATAGTATATGATCGTTTTTCCTTTTCACAATTTCCCTTCCCATGAGCATTATCAAATAGAACATCTTCTTTTGAAGCAAAAACTTTACAAAGCCACACAGTAGTCTGCTCCTCCATCAACTGAGTTATCTGTGAACATTATACAAGTATATTACAACTTTCATATTATAAGCCATTTTAGAAGCAATTGAAGATATGTAAATATCATTCTTGCTTCCAAGGAGGTTACAATTGCCGGGAGGCGACAATATTGACACTAACAAGAGAACTCTTACAGCCTAACTGTAATAATCCTGTGTTATTATGTTCACATACTTGTTTTAATTTTCATTTTGGTAGAGCTGGCTTTGCACCCCAAAATGAGGACTGTCAATAGACCTACTCTCTGATTAGTTACATGTCCATTACACTTGTAAAATAGATTCATGTGTTGATTTAGCAAATATTTATTGAACCTCTCTAGGGCTGTCCCAGGAGGCCCTTTCTGCCACATCACATTACAGTTATCTTTGTACAACTTTTTTCAACCTCTTGATCCTGAAGAAAAGTGAAGCTTCCTACGGAATCTAACAATGTTCAATTACTCAACTCTGATGTTACCTTCTGTAGAAAGATGTCTCTACCAGTCACCTCCACCCTGTTGAATGTCTAGGTTGGATTCCAACTCTAAATTCTCATAGCAACTTACCTCATGAGCAATGGAGAATGTGACTTACATGCCATTACTAAATTGTAACTTTATCATGAAGGGGAGTTTCTGTTTTTTATGATCGTTGTATTCCCAGTGCCTAGCACAGAGTCCAGGATGTAATTTGCTTCCCAAAATGTTTGCTAATTTATATTCAGTGATGTCTTTGATTTTCTGCTTGTAACAGTTTAATCCAGCATTCATCTTTGCTGCATCTAAAGTCATTAAGAAGTTCAACTTGATGGAATCTAATGATATGATTGATATTTATGTCCTTGAGATCTAAGTCCACTTAACAGTGTAAAGTTAATTCCTTGATTTAGACTATTTTATTTTCTTACTTATACTCCTGATTATGTATTCCCCTATATCCTTTGATCATTTTAACTGAGTGACACAAAGCTCTTACCTCCATATGCTTGAAAGAAATAGTACTTTTCTTCCCTTCCTAAATCAAAGTTGAATTTTTAAAATTTCTACTAGAAATTTCTCTTTTTTCTTATGTATTGTTCTTGTCAAAGACTCATGTTAAAAAAAAAAAAGCACACCTACTTTTTGTGTGTTTGTGTCCAGAAAACCCACATATAGCCCTCATGTTAACAACTAAATTAACATTTTAAGTTTACCCTCAGATGAATTTTTATGATATTCTCACACATATTTTGTAAGTGACGGAAAGTGACTATCTTGGACATTGTTTTTGAATAATCTCTATCTGCTTTAAAGCTTGAAAATGCTAATCTCCTTGAGGCAGGAAAAATAATCACTTCACACATATTTTGTCACTGTTGTTAAGAACTCCACTCCCCCTCTTTTTAATCTGAGATACCAGAGAAAAGCTTTTTAGGACAAAAAGAAAAACTGATTTGTTTTATCTGGGTTTTGGCTGTGACTTTAGCCATTTCTTTGTTTTATTGTAATCTGATACATTGGCATGAAAGTTGAAGTGGATTCCAAGAAGTATATGCCCGGCTTTTTATTGGCATATCAAACAGGGACTCATTCAGGCCATACATTAGCAAGCAGCCAAGTAATTAATAATAACACACGTGGAAGAAAATGAATGTTTTGGTTGGGAAGGAGAATGAGAAGTCAGACAAAGGCCTGGGCTTCATGTCCTTGCCCTCAGCAGCAGCAAAAATAATGTTATGAATAGCATTTAACTTGAATTTGCAGCAAACTGCTGCTTTTATCATAAACAATTGCCAGATGGTATACATTATCTTTCTTTTTTCTCCTTTCACAAAAGCGGCATTAATTGCAGAGCAGCCCAGGGCTCCACTCAGCTCATCAGTGTGATAACACTTCATGACCCTGATTAGCCGTCAGTCTACTCAATTAAAAAGATCATTTAGACATTCACCCAATCATTTGCCTATCGAGCCACCTGGGCCTCAACCAGGGGCTCCATTTTTAACATTCTCCTGCCCTCTCTCATCTTGCCTCGCTTTTTTACATATCTCCAAAAGACGTAATTGAATTAAATAAAGCGTCTCAGGGGCAGCTGCAACATCTGCTGTTTGTGGTATGTCAAGCCTTCAGCATTAAAAACAGTTACATATGCTCCAAATTAGCAGGTCGCAGAGATGAAACAGTCGATGATAGTGTTTTTGTGCCAGCGTGAGAAGCAGCTCACAGCTGTGTGCAATTTACAATTAAAGGCTTTATCAGAGCTCAATTGTACTAGTGAATCAAGTGGTGAGAGGTCAGTTAGTGAATTAGACCAATTAGAGCTTGTACAGTTAAATTATCTGTCTTATTACCTACTGATAAACAGCCTTGTCATATCTTTACTGGAATGATGAAGCTGAATGAGTTTTATGAAGTGATAATACATGTTCACTATAGTGGAACTTAGTGGTTTGTGAATTCAAACTCTGCAGTAACGAAATGGCTTTATATAAGCCTTTAAACCAGCTATAAAATCAGAGACTTAGAACTGGCAAAAAGATATCAGATTATGATGTTACATCTACTTAAGAATTCATCTCCAAAGACAAGGTTTTTAAAAAGTATTTTGCAGCAGAACATCATATGTGTCCCCAACCTTTATTTTTATATAATAGGTTTTTTTTTTTTTTTTTTTAGAGAATTAACTTCAGTGAGAATAAAGGAGAAAGAGAAAGCATCTGGAGAATTTATGATCAAGCATTTCATGGCAGTCATGCTGAGTGTATGGTTTCCTGGATGTACTAATTTATTTCTTTTGGAAATACAAAGTCATCAATCATTCTCATAATCAAAAGGTATACATAGTTCAGAAGTTGCAAATCCTACCTATGGGACAAATCACCCCCGTTCTAAGTTTGCATATAGTAAAGATGGTAACCAATGAATGGAGCGCTGCATTTAAATGTTCTATGGCAAAGTCATTAATGAGTTTCTGTGTTCTAGCTTTCCACTGAATGAATGTTCATCCTATATCAGTTTCGACAGTCTTATGAATAGCAAATAGCAAGAAGTTTTCATTAATACAGATATCATTGACCTGGCAGATCATTATATCAATCAGACTGAAAAAGCTAGACCCAGAATCATTCTTGAATCAATGGTCAGAAAGTAGTCTGGAGAACATACCTTCTCTGGCACACATTTAAGTCTCTTAGCATACTTTTTCCTAGAATAAGAGTTCAAACTTTTAATAGTAGAAGAAACTCATGAAGAATTTATAATACTTAAAACATATTTATAAATTGATTCACTCTTAACAATCACTTTTAAAAATTCTTTGTTTTATTAATTTGGTTTTGTTAAAGGCAAAGAAAAAAATTCTATTCTTCAAAATATAGTATAATCTTTCGTTGTAACAGACTCCTGTCTGGGAATAAAATTTGCTAAATCCAATATTAAGTCTCACAATTAATATGTTTAATAGTATAGTATGTTGGGGCCAAAGAAGTATCCTCGTTTGAAGAAAAGCATTCCGAACTTATTTAACAATTAAGATCTAATATTTTATTTATAAAATGTGTTTACAGAGAAGCATTATCAACTCTCTTCTCTGAGAAGACAGATTACAAAAATATCCATTTATTTGAAGTAAGTCTGTGAATATATTATAATACTATTTAAAACTTTTCTAAGTATTTTTACTGAAATGTAGTAAAACAACTTTAAAATTTATCTCGAGGAAAAAAAATGTCCAAAAAGCATGAAGTGAATTTTGAAAAGGAGAATTAGGAAGGGGCAAACCCTAAAAGTTGCAAGAATGAAAACAGTAAATACCTGATATAGGTATAGATACAGACAAAAATATCTACTCAACAAGTGCAAAAACAGATGGAAGTTAAAGATTTTATTATAAGAAATGTGGTCTTTCAAATACATGGGAAAGTATTTTTTTTTTTAAAGATTTATTTATTTATGCAAACAGGCTGGGGTGCAGGCCACAGGCGTGGGGCAGCGAGAGGGTTCACCAGAGACAGAGTGGGGAGCAGAACAGGCAGATCGAGGGAAATACACTGCTGAGGGGAGCAGTGGGGGAGGCAGGAGAGGTCTGCCGCGCATGTGGGAATCTCCCTGGCCGGGCATCGAACTCGCATCGCCGCTGCTGACAGCTCCATAGCACAGGGCCCAACCGCTGCACCACCAGGGAGGCCCGAAAGTATGGTTTTTAATGTTATATTAGAATAATGACTGATAAACTTCAAACTTAGAATCATATATGTGCCAAAATATAATTTTTATCCTACTCATATAATAAATATAACAAAAAGTTTTAAGTGAGTAAGTGTTTAAGTAGCAAAGAAATAATAAACTCACTAGGAGAAAAAAGTCTCACCTCTAGAACTTGAATATCTTGGGTTGTGTCCATGTGTGACAGTTTAGGGGGATATGTTACAAGAAAACAGAATCAAATTTGGGTACATTAAAATATACTCATGTTTCCACATTTCAATATTTTTTGAGTATGAATAAAAGTACAGAGAATAGAATAAAATACTGAAAACAAAATGGAAGGTAATTTTTCCAAAACCATTAACACATGGACATGTATTTTAAATTTACTACTGAAACAATTAACTAATGAAAATTGAAAAAAATAAATTGAAAATAAATACATTAAAAATACAAGCAAATACATTTGTAAGAGCATTTTCAGACATAATCATAGAAGTGCCAATTAGAACAAATAGATGTCACATTTAATAAATGTAAGACTCACTGTCTGGTTTTCTGAAGATTTGCCCTGAATCAGCAAAGGAAACACTATAGGGAAAAAGGTGACTTTGTGATAAAACTGTGAAAGTAATGCTAACTTTTATGGAGAATGGTATGGAGTGCAAGGCACGTATTACTTCATTCTTACAACAGTTCTCTTAAAATGAGGTAATTTTCCAAATGAGGGAACTGAGGTTCTAAAAGGTTAAATGGTAGCTTCCTAAGATTACACAGCTAACAAGTAACAGAGCAATTGAAGTATTAAGACAGTCTCTAAAATAACACACACACTTAACTGTACACAGTGTTTCAAAGTGACTCTCATAATCACCAGTATAGCATTCTATGTCTTAGAAAACTCTTCTAAGGTGACTGAACTCCTCCAAAAGGGGATTTAGGGTTATATATGTGCTTAGAAACAGCTGTGTACTCTGTAAAAATTAACACATGGGCACTTGGGTATATGTATATGAAGATTTTATTGTCCATGTATATGCATGGGTGTGCACATTTTTCTTGTTTGAAAAATAGAGAAAATTTTTCAGTTCTATATACAAAGCAAGAACTGTGGTTCAAGAATCCTCCCATAGTGGTGATTTTAGGTAGTCATATTCTCCTTATAGCCAAAGTGGGTTTGTAAAGTACTCTAACACCCCAATGTTAGTTTGATAAAAATGTGATTTTAAAATGAGAAATAGGGCCTCCCTAGTGGCACAACAGGTGAAGTCTCAGCACTGTGAAGCTGTCCAGAGCCACTGCAGTATGAGTTTGATCCCCAGCCAGGGAGCTTTCCACTTGGTGCAGCAAACCTCTCCTGCCTCTCCTGTTGCTCCCCTCAGCAGTGTACCTCAATAGATCTGCCTGTTCTGCTCTCCACTCTGTCTCTAGTGAATCCTCTAACCCCCCACACCTCTGGCCTACACCCCAGTTCTTGTATGCATAAATAAATAAATCTTTAAAAAAAAAAATAAAATGAGAAACAACTATCCAGTTGAAAATGTTTGCGCTTCCATGCAACATCTTTATTGTCTTCCCTTAATGAGTTGGGAAATACTGTTTTAGAAAGATCTGCTTCAATAAAGCACAATGTAGTAAACCGTCCAAGAATCAAATCAGCATTAATATGATGATTCTTTTTTGCTTATAGTCCATTTATTATAAACTTGTAAAATTCATTATTGTTTCAACCATTTGATAATTTGAGGTTGATAATAAATTTTTTTAAGTTGGATCACTTTTTTTATATATCATTAGTTTTGTCTCCAAACTCTTTGCTGACTGTGATAAATTAATTTGCTTCTTGGGAGGTACAAGATCAAGGATTCATATTGCACATAAAAAATTAATTCTTTGTCCATTATTATTTTCAGCCTGTATGAATAATTTATTAGATGGGCTTATCGCATAGATATGGATGTATAGATGAACACACTTTGGGTTAGGCTGGGCTGATGTACATCTGAGATCACTCTTATTCCAAACCAAATGTAATGCTTATTGGTTTAATGTTTTAAGAAATATGACTCAGTTCATAAAAGAGGTTTATTCAAAATGTATTTATCAAAATATTGCCCTAGTAGAGACTATTTCTGATATCGATTAAGTCATGCTCCTGGTGCACGAATGATTAATTCACTATTAAATCTTATGAGAGAAGTAAGCCACATTATAACTTTAAAAACTACCAAAGCAAAATTTTATAAAAAAATAGAAAAGTCTCATATCCATCTTTCCTATTATCATTTATATTTTCATGTCATACAAAATAAGTATTTTTAAGGTCTAAAATGTTACACCTAAATAATTATATCCAAGAAGACATTTAATATTTAATATACCTGTCATATACAACAGTATTCCAATATTTTCAAGGAAGTAGAAAACTTTTATTCCAGGGACATAGTGACTGGTTAAAAGTAAACAAGTCGAATAAAAGTGTAAGGAAATATCTAAGTTTTCTAATATTAAATTTAATATGTCTAAAAATGTATTTTATATAAATCATATATAAAAAGAATTTTGTGCTTTGCACTGAGTTATTTTACAGCTTGATCAATCAAAAACATTATATTTCCAAGTTCAAATGCTTCTGATACTCACTTTTTAGAATTTTAAAATGTAAATATTATTTGAATAAATTTAAACCATTTTCAAAAATAACTTTTCCTTCACATTATGGACACAACGAGTTACTGTGTGTTGTGGAGAAAAAGGCATGCACCTGTGAAGACTAGTCCACCTCTACCCATCATCTCCATGAGCATCCACACCTAACACAGCAGCACCAAGCCTTTGCTCTTCTTTCTTCCATAGGGTATATTTTAGACCTATTTCTTGCTCTGAAAATGCTCAAAGTCACTAAAACAATAATGTTCTTCAATAAAGGTTCACCTCTCACCTGTAGGAATTTACTCATGCATTTTCTTTTGCCACAAAATATGCTATCTCCTATTTTTTAACTTTAAACTAATTTAATTTAGAGTATTTATTCAATAATTAATTTCTGGACCTCCTTGATGGTGCAGGGGTTAAAGTCTCAGTGCTATCAAGCTATCATCAGCCACAGCGGCATAAGTTCAATCCCAGGTCAGGGAGCTGACTCTCATGGCGCAGCAGACTTCTCTTGTCTCGCCTGGTGCTCCCCTCAGCAGTGTATTTCAGTCAATTCGTCTGTTCTGCTCCCCACTCCCTCTCTGGTGAATCCTCGCACCTCCCGCACCTCTGGCCTACACCCCAGAACTTGTATGCATAAATAAATAAAAATAAATATTAAAAATATATATTTAAAAAACTGATTTATGAGTATCTATCAAATATAACCTGTTGTTTTAGCTTTGGTGATTCAGTGAGGGTCAAATTGTCTATAGCCTCAAACTTCACTGAGATTTTCCATCTGGTAAGGTATGTAGCAATCAATGTTCAGTATCGAGTGAATCCAAAAGTACTCTCATTAAATGTGAGCTGAGAATGAACTTCATTGGTAGAGAACTCAAGTAGCTTGTAACCAAGATAGCAGTAGGTGATCTTACCTTGATTCTTTGTTTCACCAAGTTTTCTCATGTTGTTTTTTTAAAAAGATTTATTTATTTATGCATACAAGAACTGTGGTGTAGGCCAGAGGTGTGGGGCGGTGAGAGGATTCACCAGAGACAGAGTGGGGAGCAGAACAGGCGGAGAATAGGGGAGAAGTACACTGCTGAGGGAAGCAGTGGGTGAGGCAGGAGAGGTCTGCTGTGCCATGTGGGAAGCTCCCTGGCCAGGGATCAAACCCGTGCTGCAGTGGCTGCGGATAGCTTCGTAGTGCTGCAACTCAACCTGTTGCACCACCAGGGAGGCCCCAAATTTTCTCATGTTTTGCCAGTAACGATGCCAGTAATAAAGGCTCTCAGATTAGGAGCCTCTACTTCTTTGCAGCTATATTGATAATAACAATTGGCTAGGACACAATCATACTAGTGGGTAGACAGTAGAATTCCAAAGTTGAGACTTTCAGTAACTAATTATCCCACTAATCACAATAATGCATAATATCGTTTTCCAACCTGACCTGAGATTACCAGGTAATTTCTCATCTTCCACTAAACTCTACTTGAAATTTATAACCCAGCAACATACAGGCTTTTGATTCCTGGACATTTGACACAGGTGTCCTCAAATAATGCTACCCTTACTTTCTTGAATACTCTTTTCCTTCCATATTGTCTTATGACTTAAGACTAATATTTTGTTCTTGGACATTAATTTTAACTCCGTATTTGTACATTTTCTCTTGTGTCTACCTTTTCCAGGATTTTTTTTTTATGAGTTCTCCATTATAGTTAAATTGTCCCTTGGAGTATTCAAAGACTTCACTTCATTCCTTACTGCGCTGTAGCTAAATTACCCCTTTTGAAAGACCCCCATTGTTTATCCTGGTATCTTTAATCCATAAAGTGGAAACTTTCAATACATAATTGGTAGACTAAATTAGCATACATAACTGAGTCAGCCTCACCGAGTTTGGGTTACATAATAATGGCTAGAGTCTCTACTAAGTGCATTGTGTTTTTCTGGGACAAATACCATGGGGAGTTTATCTACAAAGTATACTTGATATGTCAGAATTTGAAATTATTATCTTGAGCAGGTATTTTCTAGAATCCTAAACTAGGAACCTGCAATATGATAACAACTTTTCTAAATGTGATTAAACCCTTTGCCTCTAACTAGAGGCAAATTTATTTGCCTTCATTTCTTGTGCATCTTCCTTCTTGGACTCAAGAGAAGATAAGAGACCTTCAGGACCCAAAATGTGTCCTCTGCAAGTTTGCAATGGTTCTTATTGTGGCTGCACATGTTCTTTCCTAGAAGTGTGGTATTGTGCTGAATCAGTCAGTTTTCACTGTGTTCTCAGATTCAAGTGACTTGTCAAAGTGTTCTAGGGCACCTTGATGGCAGGCTTGCCAACTATTTTTCTGGTTTTCAAGGACACAGTTTCAAAGGAAACAGTGGGCCTCTGTTTGTCTTAATGTCATTGTTTTGCCCAGGGAAACGAAGCTTTGATGTCATATATTTGGCAAATCTTAATGACATTTGAGAAATGTAGGATTATGATTTCTGGTGAAACTCTCTTTTGCCTTAGGCAGAGAATAAATTTATTGAAAACTTTGTGATATTTTATAGCCAAGTGGAGGGCTAACTATTCCTTTATCTGTCATTGAGTAATCCAAACAACTTAGCTCTGATTTTTTGGTAGAAACTTAAGCACAAATAATATGAATATTAATTTGTTACTTTGTATATTTATATTTTAATGCCATGTTAGGATTTCCATGGATATTTAAATTTCTAATTTGTTCTAACATATAACTTCAGAAAATATGTCTTGTCATTAGTCATTCTTTTTTAACAATATTTTTTTGGTGATCTACATATGCCAGGACTTTCTCTGGACACTGAGAACATGCCAGAGATTAAATTCTTGCCCTCATATAACTTGCAGTCTAGTGTTTTAGATTATATGAAGTATATAAAATTTTTAAACATTATTCTTGTGATGATAATGACATATACTGTGATGAGAGCTCTGTTCAAGTGGCTATACTAGGATAGAGAGTAATCAAAGCAGCTTCTTGAAAGTCGATGACATTTGAGCAGAGACATGAATGAATCATCAGCATCATCCAACAATTAGAATATCTGGGGAAAATCAATCCAGGCAGAGAAAAACGTCAAATGAAAATGGGTTTGATCTTTCATAGAAATAGCAAGGTCAGTATGGCTACAGAGTGGGGATGAGGGGCAGAATCAGAAATGACATCAGAGAAAGGTTCAAAGACCGTGGAGGAAATTGTAAGTTATGGGGAAAAGTTCAGTTTATTTAAGTAAAGTAAAAAAACATTTCTAGAATTTTAAGTGATGCAGTGTTGTCTTAAGATTTATGCTTTAATCGGTAACTTTGGCCGATCTAGAGAAAATGGGCTCCTGCAGGACAAGAGTTGAAAGGGATCCCTGCAAAGAAATTAACTCAGTAGTTGGATAGTGAAGAGGGACCTCAGAATAGGGCAATGGTGACTTAAGTACTAAGAGGAATAAGATCCCTATTATATAAATAGGAGATAGAGACCTCATGACTTCCTGATGGATTGGATTTAGGGAGTGCTGAAAATAAGAAAAGGAGCTCATTTAAGTTTCTGGAGTGCAAAATTGGATCAATAATGATGATGGGAGAGATTAAAGAAATAAATGATTTGAGAGATGTGGGAAGTTGGGTTCAAGAGCTCTGTTTTGGACATGCTAATTGTAGGGTTCATGATCTGTGGTCAGACTGAAGCTGTATTTTTCCGTAACCACTTCTAACAAACCTCTGTTCAAACAATCTCCAAAGGTTTCCTTTATCTAAATAGTAAGATAAATAGTGACTTTTTTCTTTTTTTTAAGATTTGTTTTATTTTTTTATTCATCCAAAAGCTGGGGTATAGGCCAGAGGTGTGTTAGGAAGTGGCATGAGAGGATTCACCGGAGACAGTGTGGGTAGCAGAACAGGTGGACTGACTGAAATACATTGCTGAGGGGAGCAGCGGGCAATACAGGAGTGGTCTGCTGTGCCATGTGGGTGCTGCAGTGGCTGTTGATTGCTTGATAGTGCTGAGACTTAACCCCTTGTGCCACCAGGGAGGCCCCCAGGTAAAGATTTTTAAGTCTTTGTTGGTCATTCTCATATTTAACAACTAATCCTCAGATCACTTCACACACATACTCACACTCACCCCATTTCAAAATAATAATCAAACCTCTAAACTTCATTCAATCTTAAATTTTCTTGCTCTCCAGAATCAGCACAGAGATGGGAAAATGAATGTGTAGTTGCCTTCTCTATTTCCATCACTCTCCATCCTGAATTGGTTGTGACTTCTGACATACTTTAAGATCACAAAGCTGTTTTAGCACCCAACAACTCCACTCAATATAATCTTCCAAAAGGCCAACCGAAGGCAGCAAAACCTTCTGGCCTCTATCACCATCACTCCTTTTAATTCCTTTATGAGAGTGATCTAGGAAGGGACATAAAACTGTTTTTTTGATACCTATTTTCTCATACCACATGATTGTCTGGGTTGTTGCTTTGCCGTGAAGGAGTGGTTGCTACCTCTTTTCTTGATTATTCATTAAAGCAGAATGTGAAAGAGTCCTGTTTAATACTTAAAATCCTGTCATTCCTAGCAGACCAGCAGGCCCCTATGCTTAACGTATGAACAGCTGATGGAGGAAAGAGGTAAAGGTGAATCTCTCTTCATCTTGTCCTGATGACTGGCCTTTCCCAAATGCCCACTGGAATTCAAGCTTCACAACACAAACAGCTGGGAAACACAAGATGAGTGTCAAGAGGCATGGGTGCGTCTCTGGTTTCACGCTTCCTAGCACTGGACAGGTTGTTTGACATTTCTGATCCGGTTTCCTTGTTGGTGCTCTGGGCCAATAAGCCCTGCCTTCCTTAAAATGTTATTCAGATCAAACAAGATTAAGTATGCGAAAGCACTTTATAACCATGAACTTTCCCCAAATATAAGCATACTAAGTTCTTTGAATATTTTCACCCAGTAGAGACTCGATGTTGAACTCAGCTTTACTCTTCTCATTAACATTATGTACGATGCTTTTCTCTCTCTCTCTCTCTCTCTCTCTCTCTCTCTCACACACACACACACACACACACACACACACACACACACACACACAATATGTATGTATGTATGCATACATCTATGGGCCCCCCTGGTGGCACAAGGGGTTACGTCTCAGCTCTATGAAGCTATCGGCAGCCACTACAGCACAAGTTCTATCCCCAGCCAGGGAACTTCCCACATGGCACAGCAGACCTCTCCTGCCTCGCCCGCTGCTCCCCTCAGCAGTGTATTTCAGTCAATCTGCCTGTTCTGCTCCCTGCTCTGTCTCTGGTGAATCCTCTCACCATCCCCACGCCCCTGGCCTGCACCCCAGCTTTTGTATACATAAATAAATAAATCTTAAAAAAAATTAATGAATAGACTACATTTTATATAAAAATATTTGTTCTTCTAATTACTTATACATAATACTCTTTATAAAGAATATAACATGTAAGATGCAAGCTTATATTCTCATGAAAGACATTATTAATGTGTATTTTTTCTTTCTCCAGTCCCTCCCTGCTTTCATAACCATAAAATACCTATTTATTTGTCTGTACTGATCATTAAAAAGATTAATTTTATTGACCAAAGTTGTTTAATTCTCTGTTGTTAATTTTAATTCCATATTGTTTGGTTTTTAAAGAAATATTTTTTCTATTTTTTTTAAAGATTTATTTATTTATGCATACAGTGCTAGGGTACAGGCCAAAGGTGTGGGGTGGCAAGAGGGTTCACCAGAGACAGAGTGGGGAGTAGAACAGGCAGATTGATGGAAATACACTGCTGAGGGGAGCAGCGGGCGAGGCAGAAGTCTGCCACACCATGTGGGAATCTCCCAGGCCAGGCATCGAACTCTCATCGCTGCTGCCGACAGCTCCACAGCGCAGTGCCTAACTGCTGCACCACCATGGAGGCCTGTTTCTATTTTTTAAAGGAATTTTCAGACTTGTAGAATACTCAGAAATAAACAAAAAGAATCAGTTGATGTCCTTACAAACAGTGATTTAAATGCTTGCAAGCATAATATACCTTTTTTTATTGTTTTATTTTATAGCTCAAATATCAATAATCTATTACTTATCCTAAAAATGCAAAGAATAAAAATATGTATATAGCATAAACTTTTTTTTCCTTTGAATGGTTCTCTTCCTGTTTGAGTCAACCACATTCAATACCCTGTAGTAAATCCTTCAATCAACTTTTTACAGAGCGTAATTTTTTTTCAAAAAATGAATATGTTATGATCTTTGTTCTTTTTATTTAACATTATATACTAAATAAGTTATAACATTATATAGAGAACGTTCTGTCTTTTTTATTAATACTTATATTCCTAAAATGTATGCATATATTAATGTATTTTGTAACTCTCATACTGGCGATCTTTTAGATTGACTTGTTTTCCATTGGGATCTTAATATATATTTTATTTTTTTACTAATTTATTTTTACCTGAGGTAACATTGGGATATCACCGTCAGATATTACCAGTATAGTGCACCCACCACCACTTTACCCATGCCACCACCACAGAACATTATGCCTCACTCCCTGCCTATTTTTTTTAAGATGTATTTATTTATACATTCAAGCTGGAGTGTAGGCCAAAGGTGTGTGGGGGTTGGTGAGAGGATTCACCAGAGACAGAGTGGGTAGCAGAACAGGCAGATCTACTGAAGTACACTGCTGAGGGAAGCAGTTAGGGAGAAAGGAGAGGTCTGCTGTGCCATGTGGGAAGCTCCCTGGCTGGGAATCAAGCTCAATCAAACAGTGACTGCCCATATCTTCATAGACTTAATCCGTTGCACCACCAGGAAGGCCCCCCTGCCTCCCTACTCTTTCGCCTCCCCAACTCCCTCTCCCTGGTGTCACAGATCTATAATCAACCATCAAACATTAGTTTTTCAGCTTGTCTTTATCTGACCATTAATTTAATTATTTTATATTCCACATATTACTGTCACCCATCTGGTATTTATCTTTCTCCTTCTGACTTAGTTAGCTTTGCATTATCCTTCCAAGCTCCATCCATGTTGTTGCAAATGACCTGAATTTATCTTTTTGATTGCTGAATAGTATTCCATTGTGTATATAGATCACATCTTCTTGATCCATTAATTTGCTTTGGGCGTTTAGGTTGTTTCCATATCTTGGTCAGAAAAGAATTAATATTTAAACTTTAGAACATACTATGAAGAACTTTTCCTAAAACATTTGACTGAATTTTATTTCCCTGGATGAGTTTCTTATAAAGAACTCTCATTTCCCTGAATTATTGGTAAGACAGCTAGTATATATTTCTTAAAATTTTAGTATAAATTTCTTAAGCTCGGGCCTCCCCGGTGGCACAGCGGTTGAGCACTGCGCTGTGGAGCTGTCGGCAGCGGCGACGCGAGTTCGACGCCCAGCCGGGGAGAATCCCACATGGTGGGGCAGACCTCTCCTGCCTCGCCCGCTGCTCCCCTCAGCAGTGTACTTCTGATCTGCCTGTTCTGCTCCCCACTCTGTCTCTGGTGAACCCTCTCGCCGCCCCACGCCTCTGGCCTGTACCCCAGCTTGTATGTAAAAAAAAAATAAATTAAAAAAAAATTTCTTAAGCTCTTTAAAAGTTACTGTACAGTCCCTTACAGGAAAAAAGTTGATTATTTTAATTCGTATTTCTGTCATTCGTGCTATGGTTGAGCATAATTTTATATCAAAATCTTTAGAAGACCATATATATACATATATATATATATATCTCAAACTTATCTACTGTGATATTCACAGTAATGATATCTTTGTTGGGTTTTTTTTGCTTTTTTTTACCTGTCTATTGCTGGAAAAGTATGACAAAAGTATCATATTGAATTTTTATCACTTTTGTTCATTAATTTATGATTTTGATTTATTTCAAAATGATGTTAGATGCAATAAAGTTCCTTAATTAATATATACCTTTCATCAAAATAAATAAAACAAATAGGAAATATTTATTTTTCTGCATTTTTTCATAATGTCTAAGAAGTTATTTATTCTTTTCAGAAATATCTAGATATCTAGAGATATCTTAAAATAATTATGACTTTTTTTATTCCTGAAAATTTTAACCACATCTTTTGTTTCAAAAGAATCTCTCTTTGACCTTTTGTTTCTTTCAGAATACCTTTTAAGATGCATCAGCATTTCTTTTGTTTTCTCCCATGCCTAAAACAGTTTTCATCTTCTTTATCTTTCTGCTCTTTATTGTAAATTTCTTTCAGATTTATATTCCAGTTTGCATATTTTTTCTCCAACTCTATCAAGTTTATCTAACTTATTTTTTAAATAATGACAATTTTTAAAATATATATGTATTTTATATCATTGTTCGTTTTTGTACAGTATTTGATTTCTCGTCTCAGGTGTAATCCCCGTAAAATTCTCACCACCAAGTCATCTGTGAACCATCACCATAGTTTCTTGTCCTCTTTCTACCCATTTTAAGCCCTCCCCCTCCCCTGCTGTATGTCTCCAATTTATGGTTGCCTGCTAGTATTAAATAATGACAATATTTTTAATTTCTAGTATTCCTCTTTGTTCTTTTTCAGTTTTACCTGTTTTATCTTCATTTGCCCTATTCTTCAGTATGACTGTAATAGGGTGGTCCCAAGAAGAGGGTGTGTTCCAGGTTCTCTGCCCCACCCAAGAGAGGGTGGAGCTGAGCAGTAGATAAAAAGCTGGAGAAGAAAAAGGAGGAGAGAGACACACACACAGAAGACAGGAGGAGAAGGAAGAAGGATGGAAAGCCAGAAGAGGCACATGGAGCAGAGAGACTTGTAAAGAAGCTGCACTGGATTCCCTAACTGATCCTATTTGATTATATTTTTCCCTCCCTCATGAACATAGAGCCCATGTTTCCTACATATCCTCAGCTCCCAATTGTTAGTAAGACTATACTGAGTTTTAAAACTACCAGTAGCTTCCAAAATATCAGCTCATTTGACATTTAGGCTTTTGTTATTCTCCAAATATGATTAAATATGAATTATTGTCTATTTTTATAAACTCACATAGCATTTTAAACTTACATTATATTCTAAAATATTCTTTTGGTAGCTTGGAGAGGCCCATGTGAGTTAGTTCTGTATACTACATTATGAAAAGTTTAAGATTTATTTTTTAAAGAGCATCTAGTTACATCCCCAGAGATGTATATTAATAAGCTTGGACGGTTACAAGACAAAATCATTAAGACTTATTAACTGATGCCGTTTTTAGAGTCGATGGATTTGAGAGCAAAGCGGGGTCCTTGGGTTTGCTCTGGGAAAGGTTTCACCAGAGCTCCCTTTGGCGGCACGTGGCAAGTTTCTTCTCGAGACAGAGACTCGGTTATACTTAAAGAACAGGTTTATTAGGACAAGAAAGTAAAGGACACTTGTACAGAAACAAGTGGGCAGAAAGAGCTGCCCTCTGAGGGGGCAGGTTTGCTTAGAGAGGCCTGCATGGTACAGGTCACAGGCAGACAGGCAGGCCGCTGCCCTGCAGAGTGACAGAGTTGGTAAAGGAAAGCACCTGCATAGGCATAGGTGGGCAGAGAAATGGCTGCCCCGAATTCTTGCCCTTATGGCACTGACATAGCCTTCTTTCCGATGGGAGGGGCTCATCTTCGAGGAAGGTTCCTGTTTGATGGCTAACTAGAATTAGAAAAGAGACCAGAGATTCTACAATGGGCTCAATCTCCATATCTTTGCCCCTAGACTGCAGGCTAGCGCCTACCTATGCATTGTAATTCTGGTGCTGGTGCCTAGGGATTGTGCTAATGGTTATGTTGATTTCTTCTACCCCCACTTCCTGTGTAGGCCTAGTTCTAATCTTATTTTGTGTTATATCTCCTCCATCATTAACTACTTTCTTTTTTAAAAGTCTAACTTTATTTACAAGAGTATTTACATTTTATGTTATTGTGTTTGATTTTCATATCCTACTTATTATTTGCTTTTAATAAAAAATTAATGCGGGGCTCTATGGGTACTAAAGCCCTGCAGCAGAGGACAGGTCACTGTCTGTGAGTCCTTTATCCACGGGCACAGTTGCAAGATTACTCCAGTAGGAAACAACAATAATGGGGTTTATTTAACAAACAGGGGAAACAAAGAGTTGCTAAGGCCACAAGTGGCTGAATACCTCACACTAGAGTCTACAGTGATTATAAATCCCACCAAAAGGCCTCTCCTCCAAGGTGAAATCATCCTGCTAGAGGCTGAAGGGCGGGGCAGCCAAACTGAGGTGGTGAAAGGATGTGGCTGCAGCCCACAGCAAGAGCCCAAAGGTCGGATGAACAGCAGTGACCTGCACACCCAACAAAAAGCTCTTCCTGAGCCTTTGGCAAACACCAACTACAACAGTTTAGTAAAATACTAGGCCTGGGGCCTTTAACTCTCTTTCTCCAAATGACAACAGCAGCAAGCCCAAGGCAGATTAAGCCTCCAGGTCACCTGTAAATCTCCTCAGCTTCTCTTTGGAGGTTACTGCTGGAAGCTTCTTTCTTGGAGAGCCAATAACAGAGGATCTGCAGTCTGGGCCTCTCCACATCTTCAAGGTGGTTCCTTTTCTTTTCAGAGTCTCCCAGCCCCCATTGATACTTACTGCCTATTTATCTTGGTCCTTACAACCTGCAGGCACCCCCAGGCTGGGAATGCCCTTATGCAGCAACATTTGGCATAAACAAATGCCGTTTTCCAAAGCTTTGTAAAATGAGAGTCAGCCCACAGTGCAGCTACCAGGCTCCAGTAACAAAATCATTGCAAAAATACCCTCCACTGAATTAGTGGAACATAGAGGCTTATAGTTTCTATTTCTATGACACATTTGTGGTCCCGATTTTATTCTATTACAAGAGTCAAATTTTTAAAGGGATAGAGTGATAGGTAGGTAGAAAGATGTATGATAAATGATAGGTAGATATTGCAAATGAAAAAAAAATGCTATAATTGGGCCTCCCTGGTGGCACAGCGGTTAAGCGCTGTGCTGTAGAGCAGTCGGCAGTGGCAACACCAGTATGACGCCCGGCCGGGGAGATTTCCACATGGCGCTGCAGACCTCTCCTGCCTCACCCGCTGCTCCCCTCAGCAGTGTATTTCCATCCATCTGCCTGTTCTGCTTCTCACTCTGTCTCTGGTGAACCCTCTTGCCGCCCCTAGCCTCTGGCCTGTACCCTAACTTGTATGATAAATAAATCCTTAAAACAAATACTATAATATATGTATTATATATAATATATGTATTATATATATGCCATGTAACTGTAATAAGCAAGGCTATCCCTCTTAATTTAGAAACATAAAATGTCTATATCCCATTTTCAAAATGTTAAATTCTAATAAGTCTACTGATATCAGGCAAATGAGGAGCCCCACATTGGGTGCCAAAACTGATACTGGGGAAATGGGGCTTCAGAATTGGACAAAGGCAGTGCCAAATTGCTTACCAGTCACTATTTGGGTCTGCACCCACGTGCACAATTGCAAGACTACTCAGGCTTAGGGCACAATAACAATGGGATTTATTTAACAAACAGGGAAAAGCAAAGAATTACTGAAGTCAACATATGGTCATTTACCTTACTTAAAACAATTTCCAGTCCTTTATGTCTCAGAAAAGTAACAAAGGTGGAGTCTTCCCACCACTGCTGATGTGGAGCTCCTCTTCCACACAATAGGCCACGTTTCCAAAATGGCGTCTTCCTTCTTCAGCAGATGTGCAACAATCATATTGTAGGCCAGTAGGCGGGGTCCTTGGGTTTACTCTGGGAAAGGTTTCACCAGGGCTCCCCTTCAGGGGCATGTGGCAAGTTTCTCCATGAGACAGAGACTTATATTTCAAGGACAGGTTATTAGGGAAAGGAACAGAAGAATAAGGGACGCTTGCGCACACACACAAGTGGGCAGGAAGAGCTGCCCCAAAAGGGACAGGTTTGCTAAAAGAGAGGCCTGCATGGTTGCAGGCAGGCAGGCAGCCCTGAGGAAAGCTGCTTCTGCTGAGGGAGGTCAGTGAAGAGAAGCCCCGGATGGTGCAGGTTATGAGCAGGAGGCTGCAGCCCTGCAGGGGGACAAGTTGGTGGAAAGGACACCTGCACAGGCACAGGTGGGCAGGCCAGATGGTGCCCCGAGCCAGAGCAGGGACTGCCCCGATCTAGTCCTCTTTTAGTCAGGAGGGGCTCAGCCCTGGGGATGGCTTGTCTGTCGCTGACCCTGAACAACCAACCAGAACCTGAAAGGGAACCGAGATTCCACAGTGGGCTCGGTCTCCACACCTTCACCTTTCGCACAGTCTTAGGCCCTGGTTCCTAAGGATTTTTGGTCATCACTGGGTTAATATGCTGATTCCTTCCATCCCACCTCCTTGTGTGAGTCAGGTTCTAGTCTTGTGATTTCTTCTTTTTTAAAAAAATTCTATCTCCTCCATCAGTACCAGTCCAAGACCAAGAAGTAAGGATGCGTCTTCACATTTTTCTCTGTTCCATGTGCCTCCTCAAGGTCCTTGCTCTCCATCTATCCCTGCTTCTCAAGGAAGTCTCCTTCTTGATCTTCTTCCTTCTTCCAGTCTCCATTCCAGCTTCTCCCTCCCCCTGCTCAGCTACACTCTTCTGTGGGTGGGGCAGAGGACCTAGAACTTTCCCTTCCCCACCACCACCACCCTGGTAGAAAAGGAGATTAAAAAAAAAAACAAAACTAACTCACTTTCTATAAATATACAACATTTTAAAAAGAGTAATAGATCCTAGGGATTCCTCTTTTTGGAGTAGTGCAGCTAAAAAGACCATCATATTCTTTGAGGGTTTGCAAAACACACAAAATCCTTTCCTTTGTTTTGAAGAACAACAAGAGTTGAAGTAGAAGTCAGTGAGTAATATTTGTTTTAAATGTCCTTGGAAATATATGTATTTCAAAACAAGAGAAAACACAAAACATATGACCAAAATGAAATAGTGACAATGGTTAGTGTTCCAGGTCAAGGAGGCAGAACAGAGGGCCCTGAGCCTTCTCTTAGCTACAGGCAAAGCCAATATGCATCTATATTGGAACAACTGCCTTTGAGAAAGGAAGTAGGATTCGAAATCAGTGTCTCCACAAGGATAAGTGATAGAAACCATCAGAAAGTGTGGGAAAACCTGAGACACAGTCCCACCAGAAACATCATTTGAGTACTGGACCCCAAAGTCAGGAAGGACACCAGGGAATTAGGCTAAGTGAAGTAAGTCAGAAAGAGAAACACAAATACCAGATGATTTCACTCACATGTAGATAGAAGGAACAAGCAAAGGAACAGACAAAACCAGAACACAGCAACCTGAATTCTACCTGCAGAATTAAGTTACCTGAGGAGTAGGAGGAGAGGGAGCAGAGGGTGAAGGGTGTCAGGGACCATTGTGGAGGGCTAGTGTTGCTTTGGTGGTGGGGGGTGATATGCTAAGACATGCTTAAAGAGGTATGAATCTGTGCTTCTAAAATATGTCATGTTGCAAACTAATGTTACTGACCCGTCCAGCAGGTCAGGTTATTTAGTGGAGTCTCGAGGAGGCACCTCCTGAAAGAACCAATGGGGGCGAAAGGGGCAGAAGACCAAGCGCCATAAAGAAAGACAGAGTCAGTCTGAGATGCGTCAAGGTCTCGTTTATTAACAAAGGGGCTTAAGCTTTTATAGGGTTTTTGGGGAGGGGGAAGGTAGAGGGAAG
>PVIJ01008310.1:0-75330 GCA_004024925.1 Scalopus aquaticus
ACATAAATAACAATAAAAATATATATTTATTAAAAAAAAAAAAAAAACGAAAGCTGTAGATTTACCATTGTTACAATACACAAAAGAAAAATAACCCAATTTTTAAAATGGGCAAAAGACTTTAGACATTTTGCAAAGCAGATAGAGCAATAAACACACAGAAACATGCATTTTAGTCATTAGGGAATCTAAGAAGAGCACTGACTGAGTAAGGGTACAAGGGATCTTCTAGAGTATTGAAAAAAGTTTTATACCATAATCTGGGTCAATTATGTGGCGCACATACATGGAAAAATTCATGCAGTTGTACATTAAGATGTGTGTAATTTTATGTGTTATACTTTAACAAATTTTTTTCAAAAGGGAAAATTTTAATATTCTGCTCATCCCCCTCCATTTATTCTCTGCAACTGCAACAAAGAACAGGCCCATTTTAAAGAGAAGGCCAGAGAGCCCCCAAGGAAAAGGCAACCCAATTGTGAGAGGCCACAAGGTCATAACTAGCAGAGTTGAGATAGCAGAGAAGAGGCCACAATTTCCAAATCTTGTTCTTTTCACTGCAATATGGTTTATTCAAAGGCAATTATCTACTTCTCTCTTGACTATGAATGATTAGTCAGTTGATATTATCTAAATTGATTCATTAGAGCCACAGAAAACTTCCTTTACATCTCTTTCCCCAAGAACATTTTACGCAAATTAAAACATTTACATTTTACTTCTTTTCTTCTATTTTACTCTACTAATATACTAAAAGAAAAGCAGTTGTGATGAAAATTTTAAGTACAAAATGTAATCAGAGGTTGAATAACAGAATTGACTACAGTCATAAAATTACAGAAAAGCAATCCTGATTATTGCTATTTAAGCATTTCAGGTGCCCCTATTTCTTTAAGAAACAAGATAGGAGCAGGATACAAAGAACCTTCTTTGATACACAAAACAGGTACAATTAAAATAAAATTAAAGAGATTTTAATGGGCAACTACGGTGAAGAAAGTATAACTGATCTCAAATATGTATCGCAAATATGTTGACTTACAAATTAACAGAACATATCAATGAATTAGAGCTGTGTGAAACCTGGATCATCCTCTTAATCTAGTAAAAGGTTAGAAACAATGGAAGGTAGGTTCCAAACATGAATGATAAAATCACAGGCTTTAAAGAAAGTAGAGTATCTAGTACAAACCATTCACCTACTGATGAGGAGGAAGTTGATGTTCAGAGAAGTAAGAAATTGTTTAAAATCACACAAATTGTGAAGATGGTAAGTAGAACAACAGAGGTGTGACCCCAAGGCCATTAGTGATACCATACTGGCCCAAACACTGTACCAGCAGGAAAAACACTACAAATCAATAGCAACAATATAAACTCAGATAAGTTTAATAGTGACCAACCTACCCACTATTATTGTCTATACATTGTAGAAGCAGTGGCATAAATATGATATACACTATAAAAACATTGTCTCTTTTGTTCTCATTTTAAACCCAAATCTTAAGCCCACTAATGTAGTTTAGAGATGGAAAATTTTATAAAATCTAATTTTCAATAAAGTATTTTAAGTATTTAAATAAATTTATAAATTGTATTTCAACACATAAAATTTATTGGTACCCTTATCACTAAATCCAAGAAAATTTGTTTTCTAAAATCATTTCTGTTTTCCTAGCAAAGAAAGTTGCAATAATATCTCCTAACCCACACACATGCTCTTCTACCACATGACTTTAACATTCCTCCATCAATAGATACTGTCTATACTTCTCTTGATTCTGGGCCAGTCAGATGACTTGCTTGTATTCCATAGAATGTGGCAGAAGGACTACATGACTTCTGAGCCTTCATCAGAAAAAGGCATAAAACTTCTGCCTATTTCTTTTGGAAAACCAGTTCTATGGGAAGCCAGCTACCATATAAGTCAAATAACCCTGCAAACACCATACTAAAAAGGCCACTTGTAGGCATTCTAGTTAACCAATCCAGCTGTGAACATCTTTCTAGCCTCTCCACCAAAGTTCAAGTGAAACCATCATGAGGATGCAAATAAAGCCTTCCATCAGCTAAGTCCTACTTAGTGACATCAGTTAATGCTACGAGGAAAAGAATCTCTGTTGATCCTTGCTTAAATTTCTGACTATCAGATACATAAAATGATAAAATGGTAGATGCTTTAAATCCAGTAATTTTCACAACAGTTTTATATAATAATAGTAGCTAGAACAGATGCCTTGACACTTAAATTGAAGCATGTACATTTGCTAGCCTTTTTCTCTTCTTAAAAAAATCTTTTCTAAGATCTGTTATAGAACAACTAAAAGAATTGATAACTTATATTACTCCCGCTGAAACCTTGAGCAAAACAGCTTATTTGGCAGAGAATACATGGGGAGAAGGGTGAGAAATAAGCAGGTTACTCCTAGAAGATATGAGGACCTGATATTCAAAAAAGAAGAGATGATTAAAATTAAATCACTGGGACTGGATTTAGGCAGAAAAGAAAGACAATAAATTTGATCTTAAAAACTAACATTTTAAAGAAACTTAAAAGAATAAACCTTCTTATCCAGACAAGGAAAAATTGTTCCCCCCTAAAACAAACAGTGACCTCTACCCTGTCTAACATCAGTTAATGTATTTTTAGGATACCTGAAAACAGACTATAAATTTTAATCACAGAGTAATTAAAAAATAAAATGTACTTGCCACATAGAATGTTTTGGCAATTATGCATTGCTACATAATTTTTATGTCATTATTATTTAAATTAGATTACTTGTGCTTTTGGGAACTGCAACATCTAAAAGAATGATACGGCTGGATGTATACAAATTTAGTACTTAAATATAAAGGAATTTGGGGAAATCAAACTTTACTTTTGAAAGATAAGAATTCACATTGATATAGACTACGTTCCCACAAAAATTCATGTAAGTTTGCCCTACAAAAAGATAATGGCAAGAAAACTTTTCTACAGCTACCACAAGCAACTTGAGTACAAGCTATGGAAGATGTTCCACCAAAGAATAAATTGGTTCTGATTTCAACAAAATCATTCCATTTTTATTATGTATACATCTTCAAACCATCAGCCTTAATGGACTCAAACTCAGAATAACTTGGCTCAAGAATTTCTTCACTCTCAAGTAAAGGATCATGGAAAAAAAAATTTAAGTATATTTAACAATTTTATTAACCAAAAAATAACCCCTACTAATCTATAGTCACCATGTCTCATACTGTTTTTTAGTATTATGCAGTATGAGTTAATGAAGGATAAATTAAATTGAAATTTAGTAGACTTAGATTCATCACTGGCTAATACAGTGACTTAGTTCAATATATACGTATACACTGGCATCATTTCTAAATTGCCTGTCAACTTTATCTTGCTTTATAAAGAAAAAGATGTACTTCAGAGCATACTGATGGTTGGCACCATTTTACCAAATGACTTTCATTATTTTATTTGGAAGTTGTTAAAGAGATAATGACCACAGCAGTATAGAAACTAGATTGGCTTAAAAATTCAGTTTAAACCCTGGGGAAAGAGAAAAATGCTAAAAAAGAAATTAAACCTTTACTTTTAACCTATTCCAATTTTTACAATATACAAAGCAGCAGCAATATACAAAAAGGGCAAGATCTGCAGGCAACACTTATGGAGACATTTTGTCCAGCTACCTCATTTTACAGTTGCTAGGACATAGTTTAGAGAGATTAAATGATCTGTCCAATGTCAGAGCTAGCAGATGGGACACGATTCTTAATCTACTGTATCTCCCAGTGTAGTTTTCCTTCTAATAATACAGTCTCTTCAATGGGAAACAAGTTTCAGAAATGTTTCTAATAGCACTCCTTTAAAATATTGAGTATTTTCAAAGGATTCAAATAATTTCTATATTCTTTAATTTCATCAAGGTTACTTTTGTTAAGAATCTCCATCATGGTTGCTGCAGGGGACAATAAATAAAGTAAAATGCCAAATGCAGGTCATTAAATAAACCAGTGCTTACACACTGTAGGTCTTGCAGTTACTGGGAAGAACACAAGATTTCCCAGTAGTCTTAGTGGATATAAAGTAATTACTGGGAAATGGACATCTGGCAGGTCATTTTGAGAGGTAAGTTAGGTCTTTGGCCGCTTTATAAGTTCCTTATCCTTTCCCATCTGTGATTAAGAAGCCCCACTCCTTTTATACAGCAATGTGTACAGGTCAGGCCTTCTGTTTTAGCAGGACTTAAGTTTTAGCAGAAAATGAAGTTATAAATAAAGGCAGTGGTAGGGCTTCATGTTGCCCCATATCATTGTTTCTCCAAAGTTTAGTTTAACCAACTACATTTAAAAAAAATGTTGCAAACTTTGTCCATTCAATTAAAATCAAAGGATCTGCTGTGGAATAGGTTCAATTCAAACCTTCTTTCAAAATAACATATTTAATAGGCACAATTAACACTGAAAACTTGTAGTTAAATATACTTAGTAGTTAATTAATCAATGCTTTGGTGTCTAATAATTTCCTTCTAACATTACACATATCATATGACCAGGGGTTAACTCTGAAAATGGAGAGAAATCAGAAGTTAAAACCTGACCTTCCTTGCATCAAATAACAATAAAATCAAAACTTAATTTTAAAAAGTAAAAATGCAGAGTGAAAAATAAGCTATACTTCAATTCGAATAATAAGGAATATAGCACAGGGTATAGCTTATATTAAGAAAGAGCTAATAAATAGTAGTTCTTGGAATTTAATGTTAATCCAAACACACAATGCTGTATGAAAATTCTATCCCACCTTTGTCCAGTCCTGAAACTATTCCTAGAAACCCCTTTTCAAAGTTAGTAGCAATTGCTTTGCAAAACAATATAGTATATAATACTGGTTTGTACCTAGATTCTGAATAGCCTGCCCTCATCTATAAAAACTTTCTTACTCCTAAGAAGGAGATGATTATAAGCATACCCTCACTGAGTGCTGCCTCTACTGATTTAACTTCCTTACTAGTTCACACCATATATGTAGGCCTCTAAATAGCCCAATTCTTTTGGTGACCCCTAATCTTAAAAATCACCTTTCACCCATAAAGAAATCAATTTAATATTTAGTTCAACTTCATGCCCTTTCAAACAAAAAAAATATTAAAATTCACAATAAGTAATGATAATATTTCAAAATATTTTTGGTAAAAAAAAATCTTAATAGATAAAGAGAGACACAAAGAACATGGTCTTTCAAATTCAAAAGTAGATTTTTTAATAAAACAATATTAATGTTATAGGGTTAAGTATTAGACAAAAGTATTCTCATTACCCAAATGAGTCAATTCATATTTTACTAGAGTTCTTACCTATGATAGTTCTTAAAATAATTGACACTTTGTTTTCTAATAGACTCTTGCAAAACTTCAGACTTGCTACCACAAAATTCTTCTCCAACCTGCATCAACCTAGTTGGATAAAAAAATTTATACATATTTTAGCAACATTCTTATTATAGAAAAAAAAAGTACAGATTACCTTTCTTTAAAGATGACAAATCATAAAAAATTCAAAGTTTAGAGAAATTCTAAAGCTCACAAATCTATTATGTTATACAAACATCTAAAGAATGCAAATATTTAAACACACACAAACACAGCAAACATTAAACATTAATGTTCAATTATCTTCATTTCCAGGAAGAAGTTATATATGATAAGTCACTTATTCATGGCTTTTTTATAACTGAATAAATCAAACTAAAAAAATAAGACAAGATCTCAAATACTACCTGCTGATTATATCCAGAACAAAGATGAAATCATCATATTTGAATATAGACAAATCAGTTCCAAGCAAGTAGGTTTTTACTTTTAGCTGAACATCCTATGAGACAAAAAGAAAAATATTTCAAGTATATCCAAATTATACAAAAAATTAGTTGTTTGAACTATTTATTCCATAGTTACACATTAGCATGAGACAGTAATATTCTAGATAAAGAATATATATATACACACACACTAAAGTCAATATCGTTACAGTGATATACATTTCCATGAATATCAGATATAAAAATAATGGCCACGATAATCACTACTAATACAGATACACACTCATGTGAGAGATATGAATATCCTCATATTGGCTATGAATATAAAAGTTATTATTAATGCATGGCTTGGTGGGCTAGAAACATTCAAATAAAATTAGAATTGATAAGACAATTTTGTGAAATGATTAAATACAAGGTAATTTATAAAAATTAATAGTTTTCATATACACTTGTATAGCACCTTAAAATAGATAGTATTTAAAATAAATATTAAAAATTAAGGTTAGGAATAACTTTAATAAGAAATATCAGACCTACAAGAAAAAAAATAAACAATTCTAATGGAGTACAAAAGAAATTTGAATACGTTGAGAGGCAAAGGACTGGATAGGTGACTAAATAAAGATGTCAATTTTTCCAAATTAATGTAGGTATAATGAAACTGTAACCAAATTTACAACAAAAACTTTTCTTCTGAACAAGTATTCTAAAATTCATCAACAAACAAAAACAACTTTTTGAAAAATAAAGCTTTCATTATGGAGTTAAAATTGTAAGTGATGTTGGAGGACTTGTACTACCTGTATTAAATACAGTAAAAACTTTTTTAAAGAGTATTAGCAACATAAAAATTAATGGAATTGGACAAATAACGCAAAACAGTGCTAACATATACATACACATAAGAACTTAAATTAATAAAAGAAAACTCCTGCTTTCTAACTATTTATGTTTATAAATTTTATATTAAGAACTTTACATATTATCTTTAATCCTAGGACAGCCCTATTAAGCAGGTATTTATTATCTTGACCTCTCTAAAAAGAGTTCAATTAATTGCCAAAATTCACATGCCCAGTGAATGACATGCTAAGACTTGAATTCAAGTCTATCTGCATTGAAAGTCTCCATTTTTCACCATACCATGTTACAGGAGACATCACAAAGGAAGAAAAAAGATTATCCAGAAAGTAAAGAGGGAAAACTAATGAGACTTGAGGGAAGGAAAAAACCCTCTCGTTACCTCATATAATCATTATCAAAATAAATATAAAACAAGTTTTCAAAAGATCAAAAATTAATTCAACCAAGCAAAAATATTTTCTGAGTACCTTATTAGGGGCTCCAGGCAGTATTCTAGGTATTAGCAATATAACAATTAACATGAAATTTAGGTAAATATTTGTAATTATAAGATGGATATTTACCTAAGCTTTACTAGGAGAGAACATTTTAAGAACAAATGTAACATAAATAATAGAAGACAAAGGTTTATTAAATTTAACCTCATAAAAATGATAACCATCTGCATATCAAAAGTAAATAAGTGAAAATAGACAAATGATACAAAGAGAATTATTATTACATAAATCATTTAGCTTCTATGACCAAAGAACATGAACAAATAATTCACAAAGCCATAATTAATAGATTTTTTAAAAATAATATATATATTTATTGTTATTTATATCATTTACATTTTGTATTCCCCTTGGGTAACCCACCACCAATTCACCCGTGATCCATCTCCATGGTCCCTTGTGTCCTTTTCTACTCCATTTTGTGCCCCTATTCTCCCCCTCCTCCCACCACCAGTGTCTCTCTCCTATTTGGTTTTCCTATAGTACTGTTATAAGTGAAACCATTTGATATTTTTCTCTTTGTTTCTGGCTTGTTTCGCTGAGTACTCTACACGACATACATCTCAGCAAAATCTTTAACACACATCCCCCAAAGCGAAGGAAGTGAAGGACAAGATAAACTGGTGGGATTATGTAAAAATAAAAAGCTTCTGTACAGCAAAACAGACATTAACCAAAATAAACAGACCTCCTACCAACTGGGAAAAGATCTTTGCACACAATACATCCAATAAAGGACTGATAAAAATTTATAAGGAACTCACACAACTCAACAAAAACAAAACCAATAACTCAGTCAAAAAATGGGCAGAAGAGCTAAAAAGGCACTTCTCCAAAGAGGAAAAGCAAATGGCCAACAGATACATGAAAAAATGCTCAACATCACTTATAATCAAGGAAATGCAAATCAAAACCACAATTAAGAGATTTTTAAATGTTCAATTTCTCTAGTAATTAAAGAAGTATGACTTAAGACATTAATAAAAATATAAACAGATTCAACTGCCCTATTAAAAGATAAAGTCACTCTCAAAAGGTTTTTTTACATTTATAGGAGACACAATTAAAACATGAATCAAAAACATTTAAACTAAGGAGACGGTCAAAGATTTACCAAAACAAAATAGACACAAAAGTGCTAATAGTATCAAGCAAATTAGATTTCATGACAAATTGACTCAGAACAAAAGAGCTATGTTTGTAATTAATGAAGGGAATTATGTACAGAGAAGGTAATGTGCTTACTAGCATGTAGCATCAACATAGCATGGAAATAGAAAAAGCAAAGTTAAAAATAAGAGAAAAACCTGACAAACCTGTAATTGCTACAGAAAATAAAAAATCCTCCCTCAGAAATGTACAAACCAAGAAAACAACAAATAATTAACACAGATTAGAACAATGCAATTAGTTATAAGTTTTATTTAATATACATATAGAATATAATTCCCAACACAATTAAGAAATATAGGACTATTTTTTAAATGTCCAAAGAATTTTAAAAGTGGGTGATATCTAAAGAAAATCTTAAATTCACAAAAAGAAACACTGAAAGCCTAATTCTCTCCAATAAAAAGAAATGGATAATAAGTATTTTTAAAATGTCATTTCTTATGTACTAAATATTTAATGATGAAAGAAAATCCTGGAATACCAAGACTTTCATCATTAGATGCACAAACTTCATGAGTTGAGGACCACAGATTTTACCATCAATAGTCTCAAACATACAGTGTCTGCCACATTGTATGATTAGTAGTCTTTTTTTCTTAAAGATTCTGGTTGAGGTAAAATACACTGGAAATTTACCACAGTAGTAAAAATTTTTTCATATCCAAAGCAAGGTGATTAGATTTTGAGTTTACTTTTATGTCAGAAAGTCTCAATATCTTCTTATGATTTTCAATCTTCCTTTTTCATTATCTCTACAACTAATGAATTTTTGATAAAGGTCTAAAAATTATCACATGTCACCTATGCTTTGAATTTGGGATTTCGATTATTATAAATACATTATGATATGTACAGTATATATAGCATCCCCAGTGAGGTCTGGGGCAGTATTGCAAAATAAAATACATTAATATTCCTGCAACAGGGCCTCCCTGGTGGCGCAGCGGTTGAGCGCTGCGCTGCGGCGCAGTCGGCAGCGCCCGATGCGAGTTTGACACCCAGCCAGGGAGAATCCCACATGGTGCGGCAGACCTCTCCTGCCTCGCCCGCTGCTCCCCTCAGCAGTGTATTTCTAATCTGCCTGTTCTGCTTCCCACTCTGTCTTTGGTGAACCCTCTCGCCGCCCCACACCTCTGGCCTGTAACCCCAGCTTGTGTGTATAAATAAATAAATCTTTAAAAAAAAAAATTCCTGCAACACATGAATATTCACTTCAATGGAAAAAAATAGATACTTTTGAAAGCATAATAACAATACTGATCAGGTTCTGTTGCCAACTGAATTTAATTCAGGTCTAATTTGCCTGCTAAATGTAGTATTTAAAAAACATTTGTTTTGCAGAGCTTTGCTTTTTTCCAATAGCACTGAGCCTTGCAATTTAAATTAAACAAGCACTCCAAGAGTTCCAAAAACACATACAGTCCTATTTTAGAACTTTTCAAGAATTTGGGTTAGGGGTACAAAAAGATCTTGGAAGAGGTGGAGATGAAGATGCTCTAAAGCTTGAAACCTGTAATACAATAATCTATAGTCAAAACCATAACTTCCATTAAGCTGGTCAAATGATTGAGAACAGCTTGATTAAATCTTACACTTAAGATATGTTCTTATATGAGAAATGACATCAGGTTGCCAGACTGAATGAAAATTAGTCATATAAAATAACAGGTGAGTATTTCAAAGTACACTGAATTATCAGAAATTCAAACAAGGATTCTACAATTTGAACTAAGTACCATGAAAATCTACCAGGAGATAAAGTCAGAAATATAACTGACCCTGAATGTATATACAATGAATAAAAGATTTCTCTTTTCATTGTACATAACATTCTGTAAAATGTCATCCCCAAACCCACAATTAATCGCAAATTAAAAAATAGTTTAATATGGTCAGATCAAGAAATATAGAAGGCAAAGCTTTTACAACCATTACATATATTTTAAATACTAAAATATAAATTCAAATACCATATCCAATATAAAGTTATCAAAATTAGAAGACCACTAAAGTAAAACTGTTTATTTATTCTTGAGGAAATTTGTTTTGAGTGTGTATTTCCATAAACACTTCTTTGAAAAGAATCCTATAAAAGATTACCAAACTACCAAATCAATCAAAAACATATTTTAACATCAAAATATGATAAAAGGGTCTATAACTTTCCAACCTTCCAGGAAGTGAAAAAAAAAAAAAACTGGAACGAATTATCTTCAAAGAAATTTTACTTTTATCTAGTAAGTAAAAGCTTAACAAATTTATTTATCTGTTAACAATTGAGCTACTATACCTCAAAAGAAAAGTTTAAGAAGCTACGTTTACCCAATAAACAAGCAACATTTTCCTGCAAAGTACAAAAATCACTGGTTTGGAAAACAATTCTTCACTCTATAACTAGATTCCAACCCAAGTAAGTCACCTATTTAGATATCCTATTTTCTAAAATTAATAGAAAAGGAAAGTATGAAAACACAAATAAAATAAAAATAAAGAGAGTAACTCAGTAACTTTTACATGAAAGTTTCCATTGATTTATAAAAAATAATTTAAATAAACCAAACCTGCCATATTCGTGTAAGTCCATGTTCTAATTTCTTCTTTATGTAGCCACGATCGAAATTAGTTTCTTCAGTCATATTACTCCCTTCTAAAAAAAAAAAAAAGAGATGGTACCTATTTTTAAATTTGCTTCACAATGTTTCTGTTAAAAAAAAATCAAAAACTCTTTGGAATATTATATATCATTAGCTAATATGAACTACAGAAGATGTGTTTGACATTTATACAACCAAAACAATGTCAAAAAGCAGGTATTAAGATTAAACCCCCTTGATAAAATAAACCTGAAATGTTAATTAGTACACTCTAAGTTCCTATGTTATTGAAGTTGAGAAGTGTGATTTCAGAGATGAGGATCTCAATGATCCATATACTGCCTACTGCCAGGGCATTAGAGCCAATTAAATCAACTATTAAAAATTATGTATATGTTAACCATAGTACAGATACAGAACTTATCATGTAGTGAAGTAATAATGCATACATTTTATATTTTTCAAGATCCAGAATAGTCTTATTCCAGTATAAATAATCTCACAATCCAGTTCAAAGGTAAGCTCAATGATCCATCTCAAAACAAATCTCTCCCTAAAAACAACTGAAAGTACACATATACATGTACAGTAAAAAGATTATGCCTTTGTGTGACTAAAGTGTGTTAAGCAACAGCAGATTTATCTTATATTAGGCTGGCAGGTTATACACTTTTAATCAATAAAAGGCCCCTGTTCAAATGAGAAGTCAAATCCATGCCTAATATAAGTTTGACCACTCTTACAGCTCAATAAGTCTTATGATCTGTAGGGTCTGATTTAGGGACTCAGCAGCCCAGAGAAGTGTACCTAAACTACAGTTTTACAAATTTGAGTATAGTGGTAAAATCTTAGGATACCAGTAACATCACTAAAATGATGAACAACAGCAGAAAACTCTTGAGTCCCTTTACTTTTATGAGGTTCTGTTTTGTAACTTTTCAATTTACTGATTCCCAAATTGTATTCTTTACTGTGAGCCTGAAAGGAAAATTTCAAGCAAACAATGTTTTAGAATACTAGAGACTGCCAACTAATTGCTAGGCTACTACTCAACAGTCCAAGATATTATTAAAATATAGAAATTAATTAGGGTAGGAGTTAGTAAAGAAGGCTACATAAAGGCTCAAAAACAGTTTTAAGTTTCTGTACCCCAGTGAAAATACATACTTATAAACAATATACACACATACACAATACATCTAAACCATCAGCCTGAAGCATACTTAACCATGATAAATATAATTCTTGTTCACTAAACTCTTATACCTAAAGTATGTGTTAATTTGTTGCAAATTTTTCCTTTGAGTTCTCTTTTAAAAATGTACTAGAAAAGGAAACCGAGTTGCTTAAATGTCCAAACAATTTCCAAATCTAGAAAAAAATAAAGGTTTCCAAAAGAGGATAAACTTTGTTGAAAACAGAGTCTAGGAATTCCCTATACAACTTGGAACTTTAAAAAAAGGCCAATGACATTTCATTGTTTTTATAATTACCCCTTCATCCATTTCCTTTGATGAAATTAACAGCCACCTTTGTAAATACTACCATATTTTCTCTAAACTTTACAGTAACCCGACAGGTAGATGTGCTACCATCCTATGGAATTTTTGTTTTGTTTTTAACCTGCCATTTTGAGGAGCAAACTGACCTGAAGTAACCTCTCCACATTCTCTTTCTTTTGGATTTTGGCAGTCAAAATCCAAAGTCAGTTATCTCTAATTGCAAATTTCACACTACTGGAGGTGGTTCAGGGATGAGAACTACATAGGAGTTGAGTGAAAATATTCTGTAGAATTGGTTCAATACCTTCATACCTACCCACTTTCTCCAATTCTTTGCCATCCTTTGCTCTTCCACACAACAACTTCTGTAAAAGGATGACTATCCTCCATAGAATTTTCCTGTTATTTTTTACTCTCTATATTTATGAGCTTCTAATGAATCAAAACAAATATTAAGTGTATATCTTCCATACTGCCAAAATCCTACGTTTAAATCAAGCTGCAGGATTTGGGTGTTCCTCCATTGACCCAAGCACAGTACCCAAGTACCTCAAATATCAGAAGGTACTAACTAAAATAACTTAATTGACTAGATACATTAAATGATATGCAAAATAAAAAACTTGTGTAACAGTAAATTTATTTTGCTCTTATTAAATGAGTGCTGATAAAAAATCATTTATTACTCCTAATAGTCTTTTGAATACTTAATCTTAGCTGTTTTAGCTCCTCAAGTACAATTATGTAAGGTATTTAACAATGCAAATATATGTATAACTATGCAAATTAAGTATTTTAATATAATACCTAGTCAATATAATTTCTCACAGATTTGTCCTTCATTCAGCTGACTATACCATAATCATTTTAAGTTTTGGTTTTTTAGGTTTTTTTTTTTTTGCATAGAACTGAGGTGTAGGACAGAGGTGTGGGAGGTGAGAGCATTCACCAGAGTGGGGAGCAGAACAGATGGATCTACTGAAATACACTGTTAAGGGGAACAGGGAGCGAGACAGGAGAGGTCTGCTGCACCTCATGTGGGTTATCTCCCTGGTCAGGGATTGAAGTCATTCTGGTGACAGTGATGAGACTTAACGCCTAAGCCACCAGGGAGGCCCTAAAGTTGATTTTTCATTCAAAGCAGAATATTTTAAAATATCATTTTCACGAAATTTTAAGTATTGCTGTTTTCAGAATTAAAAGTACAGTATAAGTATTCATGTTAGAATCTAGCTTCATTAGTACACTTGAAAATTAGCAAAATAGATTTAATATTAAACATTTAGCTTTAATTTTAATAGTAAATTTGGACAGACCACTATCTTATCTAGTTTTCAATTAATATATTTTTTACATTCCTTTCTCAATAATTTAGTCTAAGTCCTGGGAACAGGTAATGTCTGTTACTAATGAAGTCCTTTAGCCCACTTAACCACCAAAGATAATGGAGCTTTTATAATACTTGAATCACCATCACCTACAGTGCTAAAATTCTAAAATTGTAACTGTCCCATTTCTTTCCTCTTTCATCAGAGATTTGGCATGTTTATGATTGTGTTTTTAAATAAAAAATAATAATTTCCTACCAGAAGCAGAAGTAGTATCCTCATTGTCATGCTTTTCATGCCATTCCATAGTCCTATAATAGCTGAGCATAACTTCCCACAGTGCTTTGCACAAGTCAGCAAGGCAAGGTATATAGCTGTCTGGTGTGACATGCTGAAGAAAATAAGAAGAGCCAAATTTCAAATTACCATATTTAGCACTTAAAGTTAATCAAAATAAAATGTTATTAATCAAATTTGTTCAAGAATTAGAGAAAACTGAGGAAATTTCTTCCATTGACATATCTCAAGAGAACATTTAGTGGCAAGAAAATTTTATTCACATAATCCCCATTTCAACATTGATTTTAGTATCAGCTACTACAAATCACATTATAGGCACAGAATGAAAATGTGTACAAAAAATGTACTGAGTTGACAAGTGTTTTTATAAACAGCAGTACAAATTTCCCCAAATGTGTTTTTTCAAAAACAGGTTTCTAAGTATGCAAACAGGGCTGTATATTCTTCCTTGAACCTAAGTCACAACTTGCAGACAGGAGATCAGATAAATAACTTGATCAATTCATCTATGTAAAGTTAGTAAACACCTTTAGTAATTTCTAAATTCCTTAAATCATAGGAAAAAAAATTTCATATCTGACAATAACATCATAATGTTTCACACAACATGGCTATGAAACAAGACCTGGTTTCAAATCTTCTGCCTAATGGAATTGCATTGATTTTTCCCCTCTATTCTTTGTAAAAAACAAAAAACAAAATCAGTGTCATTCTGCCCTTTTTTCCATAGAGTGAATTTCCATTCTATTTCCAGACTTCCGTCTATCATAATGCCACCTTTGCTCCATCATGTGAGACCTCCTGGCTTTTCTTCACTTCATACTCAATTCATCACAACTGATCATGCTGGTAAAACAGTGCGAAACTAAGACTCTGGTATAATTCCTTCAATTCCTTCACAGTTATTAGTAGAAATAAGCTGTATAGCACATGGAGCCTAATGTGCAACTGATACACCACAAATTGATCTAAAAATTTTTTCTTTCTCTTCTTTAAACTCATTTCCTAAAATAATGATCAACAATTAATAAAATTATTAACCTGTGTGGTTCAGGGCAGTTTTGTGTAGTAAGAATTTAAAATCTATGAAACTCAAATATGAAGTAGTAAAACAAAGGAACTGTTAATCTCTGGAGTCAGTCTTTCCAAGCGGGGTTTATGACAAGAATGGTTAAGACGGTTCAACCTTACAAAATCTATTAATATAACTTGCAAAATTAATAGATCTAAGGAGAAAAACCAAATGATTATCCCAATAGATGCTGGAAAAAAAAACCCTCACAAAGTTCAATAGTCATTCCTAATATCAACTTATATGAGAAAATAAAAACTAATTGATAGTCATCAAGATGAAAAAACTTCTACTGTATACCCACTGTGGTCAGGAACAAGGCAAGGATAACCACTAATCTCCACTACTATTGATATTTAACAATGTTGGAGGTACTAGCTGATGTGTTGGTGCCCACCTTGTGCACTGAGCTGCCAGCTTAGGCTCCAGCCACCCATGACCCTTACCTGGAATAAGCAATCAAAAAACTGAATGAATGAATAGAAATGATTGTATTTGGGATCTTTATTTATATAAAATTCTTTGATGCTTTGGGGACCAAAAATATGCCAGAGGAACTTAACTCTTGTTTATGTCAATTAGTCTATGGCAGAATTAGTTTCTTCTATGTCATTTCACTTAAAGTCAGTTCCCATGAACTTATTTATGACTTTAAGTGAGAATGTAGTGTATACCAAACTGGTTATAGCTAACTATAAATAGAAAAAATGAAATGGCTATCTAGATTTATACATGGCTTGCAGAGATCAATGTTCAAAATTTTTGCATACTTATGCCAAAATTTGGAGTAATTTTTTATGTTTACTTTTACAATAAAACATTCTTGATTTTTTCCCCCTCCGTTTACTTTACTACAGTTATTCATTACACTTGACATATCCCATGCCACACACATAATGGAAAACAATACAGATGCACAAAATCAGGAAAAAGTTAAATAAAAGCAGAGTGCAAAGAAGAGCAAAAATCACCAAAAAGTTCTGGGCTGCAACTCAGTAATCATTCACCAGAATAAATACTTCTTACAAGTCAATTTTTCTAACTTTCATAAACCTAACTTTGCATAAATGTATATGTATATTATGCAAATAAATTTAATGTAATTATATCTTAATATTCTCTCTGGTAGATAAAAGGAAGGCAGTGTTGGTCTTATTTTTTCCCAAAGAAAAATTATGACTGTACAAATAATTGTGTTATAGTCCACCAATTAATTTTTATTATGCTTGTCACAGTTTAACAAACCAGAAAATTGAACCTTAGAACCACTACCTTCTATTCTCCACCCAACCACTGTCTAGCTATATTATTTGCCTTTTGTTCAAAGAAAGGGAGATTTTTTTTAATTACCACATTGAGAATTTGCTGAATATAATGGTTTGGGATGAGATATACACACAGATGTATACATAAATTTTTTTCAAAAAAAAGTAGAAATTATGTAGTGAATTCATAGCAAGCTTTTTTCACTAAACTAATGCAAGTGTAAATAATTCACAGATCTAGCTAAACCACTGCACATGCCAGAAAGTCTCCAAAAGAATACAAATTGTATTATTCCCAAATGTAGTTATGCTTAAAAACATAAGATTATGATATCATGAGCACAAGACAACAAGATGATTCTTGCCTAAGTTTATATTCTACAATAGAAAGAAATGCCTAGATTTATTGTGTTAAATTTAGATATATTTACATAGTAAATAGTCAAAGGAAAAAAACAAGGTGGGATAGATTAAAAATATGTTTCAATAGGTTAAAAAATGTTTCAAGTCCAAACATGGTAATCTCTATACTTGAAGATTATCTTGGTGATAAGTTAAAAGTTTCACCTCACTTCAAATTGGATTCTACAGACCACTTCCCACTGTAACATGTAACCAACTAGTCAACTCTCACAGTAACAAATATTTCTCATGCTTTTAACAGCTTATAAATAAAATCATTCATGACAGTGTTCCCTCTAAATTTCAAACAGAATTTTATTACACAGATATGGCTGAACCAGAACTATAACCAACCAAAGATATTTAAGGCAACCAAAAAAATAAGCAAATAATTACATATGTAATTAAAATATAAAAGGTAGGCCAAGAAAAGCTAGGTTTGTGAGTTAAAAGCTTATGAAAATTTCATTCGGAAATCAATTCTTCATATCTGCTGAACAGAACAGAAAAAGGTCTAACAAGAACTGGAAACCTTGGCCCACAACAGTTCCACAACCACCAGTCTCATGCCCTTAAAAAGCAAACCACTCTGGGTCTCAGTTTCATCTTTCATATAGCAGTGCTAGCAATCCCTGCCTCTGTCTCCTACTGCAAAGCAATTCAAATATCAATTAAGGGGGAATTCATTTAGTGTAAGATTAAGATCACTAAGATAGAGGCGCATCATATTGTAATTCCAATTCCGCCATCTTTTTACCTATAGATTTAACAATGAAAGTCTTGAATTAATCAATTTAGAAAATTTTCACACAGTGTGCAATTACATTTTTTAAGTTAAGAATATATAGGAAATAGAAATTTACCAAATATTTCTGTGTTCTACTCCACAGCTATTTTCTACTGTCATTTTTTTCACTGAAAGCTTACAGCATCAATTTATCCAATGAAGGTTATGATATAAAAGGAAAAAAGAGATATAGTCCTTTAGAAATATATCAAAAAATATATAGAAGGAATATTTAAGTAAGCTAGATTTTTTTTTAATGTAATCCGCAACCTTTATACAGATAATATATATGGTGATCATAAAAGGTAACACATATCTAGGAGATAGGATTTGGAGAATATTCACAAATGCAGGTGTTACAATGCAAAAATTCAACACAGTATTTCTACCATGCTTCAATCATCAAAATAGGCTCCTTAACCAAACGTTTTTTTTTTTTATTTGCAAATCAAAACCGCAATGAGATTACTACCTCACACCTGTGAGAATGGCCCATATCAAAAAACCATAAACAAGTGCTGGCAAGAGTGTGGGGAAAAAAGGAACCTGCTTACATTGTTGGTGGGAATGCAGACTGGTCCAGCCACTATGGAAAGAAGTATGGAGATTCCTTAAAAGACTAAAAATGGACTTAAGTTATGACCCAGAAATTTCACTCTCAGATATTTATGCAAAGAGAACAAAAATACTAATTTGAAAGGAAACCTGTGCTCCTATGTTTATAGCAGCACTATTTACAATAGTCAAGATATGGAAACAACCTAAATGCCTCATAACAGATAAGTGGATCAAGATGTGGCACATATACAAAATCAGATATTAGTCATCAATTAAATCTTAATACTTTCATAAAATTCACAGATCTTATTTCCTGTCTCATCCTTGTCAGTTCAGAATAACACTTTGCACCTTCCATTTCTACCATTAGCCATCACAACCAACTCACCTAGTCAAAATAAAAATGATGAAGTTAGCCTCTTAGGCATCCAAGTGGGTAGGGGGAGGGGGAATGAGAGGGGTGAGAAGTGGGGGGAGCACAAAGGACTATGGGTGCTTTGGTGGTAGGAGAGCTATAATGACCACACCTGAGGGAAAAAATCCTACACTATAAAAAATATTAACAAGGATATAAAAAAATGGTTCATTAAAATAAATGTACAATTTATAAAACATTAGCCTCTTAAAACAAGCAACTTTTCAGCATTGATTATAAACAACAAATTTAATAAAAAATCTAGAAGCCATTTAAAAAAAAAAAGCAACAGTACAAACCCAGAAGTGACTAAAGAAATCTTTCCTAGTTCAAGCAAATAATGAAAAAGTTAACCTTATTGCGTAAATGCAAACTTTTAATAAATATGAAAAAAGGTTTCTAGATTTAGTCTTCTAATTCTTACTAATTTACTTTTATACCTATCAGAAACCTATCAGAAATCTTTTTACCTATCAGAAATCCCCACAAAAAATTTCAAGAGAATAATTTTTGTCAAAACATCAAAATACAGATTCTTAGGGGTATCCTTAAAGTATTATCTTGTTCTTATTTCACTTTGATTTAGCATTCTTGTTTCACATTCTGACAAATAAAGGGAACAGATGTTTTGGCATCCTCACAGAGATCCAACATTCCAACTACTACATTTACCCATCCTCCCCCCTCCACCACATACAAATATTGAAAGATGGACTTCAAAAACATCTTTTGATGAAAGCTGTTAGCACTGTGAGTTCACATCACCAGAAGCAAACGGGGAAAGATCACTGCTTATCTGGGAGGCTGCTGAAAATAATACTGCGGGTCAAAATAGCCCTAGACCAGAGAGCTTAAAAACTCTCTGGAGGGTGAACTATGGACTTAAATAAGTGTGTGAGTAAATCAATAACAAGAACTCTCCAGTCTCTAATTACTTCTGGAAGGATCAAGCTGTCCAAAATATGAAATCTAAAGTACCTTCTAACTATTGGAAAGTAAAGAAGTGCTATACTGTGAACTGGATGGCAGTGCGGGCTTGGGTCCTAACTTTGTGATTTACTTGGTCACGACTCATCACATCACTCCATGTACTCCCCCCAAGGTTATAAAGCAAGGAACCTGTAAACCCCAAAGAATAAAGCAAATTATCTATTGTCTCTGAAGCTTTCAACTATGATTCTCCATAGATTAAAAATACGTAGATGCTTGCAACAAAAGTTTACATACACCAGACGGGAATGATTCATGATTTAAAAACAAACATATTGTGGGGGAGAGGAAAGCCTTTTTTATCTACAGGTGTTTTATCATTAGTACTAAATATGTATCTACACATAAAGACATATGCAATATGTATATATAAGTGATGGCACTTACAGCAAAGTAGCACCTTCTAAATTGTGAATAGAGGGACTCCTTCAGTACTATTTTCAGGTTTTTATAGTTGTTAAATGGACGTAATCAAATATTTAGCTTAACACTATAAAACAAGAAAAGCAAATGTAATCAGAATATGTAATTAAACTTCAAAGTGTTCAGTGATAAAATGCTGTGAAACCCTTTGCTGAGATTATCACCCCCCAAAAAAGGACAGTTATTTAAATGTGAAAACACTATCGAATTAAGAATAGGATTTTTTGGCAAGTTTCAAGAATAGCTTTCCATGAGCAAATTATTTTCTTTTCTGCTGGTAGCTATATGCCACACTCTAAAAACAGATTGGCTCTTTAACTTTTACCCCCCACAATTCCTACCAAAACGAAACAACCAACCAACCCACAGTCTAAATTACATTGATAGCTTTAAGAGTCCCTAAGACTTAGCAAGGAGGCTTTACCACAACTGAGTTAGTTTTCAGTGCAACCCATCAAGTTGCAGCCAAGAGCGAAAAGGCTGGTGAGCCAGATAACTAGAGCCCAAAGCATATGCTCCATAAGCACTCACAGTACCAGTGGACATTAGAGACCACCAAATCACCGTACTGAAATCCATTTACACGAAGCCAGACAACCTACTGTTCTTTTCACCTGCTAGATGCTCTCCTCTTGTGCTCAGGATATTTACTCTTTAACCATAGACGCATGGACCCAGTTACATGCATCAGATCTGTTAAAAGGCCATATTGAAAAGTTGCAGCCTCCTCTTCAGATATAGTTTTGCCCTCTTTAGACCCCTTAAAGAACTGTGTTGAACCCTTTGACATTTCATGCCGTTTGAACTTTTCTAATTCTCTCTACTCATAATTAACTTGCCTTACAAAGTGATAAACTCTTCAAGAATCTATATCCTGACTGAGCTGAACTAATTTCTTGATTAAAATAAGCAGAAAACACAGGCACTGCTTTACACTTAGCAAGCTGAGTACTAACAAAATGGAGTTTTGGATCTTCTACCAGCATCTATGATACAGTAATAGGCTGGTTTGCTAGCTTGCAAGTAGGATAAAATTTCAGCTTTTTCACAGTTCTTGACACCTAGAGAGTGGCAAGGAAGAGATAGATAAATTCTCCAACCTATCTTTTGATCATTAAGTTCTGAATTTTAAAAATTGCCAAAGCCTCGTGGGAGAACTATGGTGACCACACTTGAGGGGAGAAAACATACATTGTCCAAAAATTAACAAATGCATTTAAAAATTTCAAAAAAATAAACAAAAGTTATCAAAGGGCTACCTTTCGTTTTACCTTAAAATATTTATATTTAATTATATATTTTCTTCATATATAAGAAAATAAACTATACACTAAACATGCATAATAAGAATAAATCTGACAGTTCAATACACAGAGTATTCCTGAGAAAGCCCTACAGTAAATATTCTTCTTCTTCTAAATGAAATGGGTTCTCTCTTCAAACGAATATTCTAATTTTCTGTCTTTCAGCAAGAAAGGAAAGGTCCATTCACCACTCAACTAAATCAACAAAACCAATCTCAACAATCAAGGAATGTTCCAGTTTAATTTCCGTCACATCCTAAATGATCCTAAGTGATAAACAATGTAAGTTACTCTTGATGTGCAACCTTCTAGTAACTAACAATCTAATAAAAATAACAATAATCAGTGCTCATGTGTACAGAGAAAGAGATGAAAGCAGGCACTGCTGGTGAGGAGTATAAATTGCACTTTTCAGAGAGAAATTTTGGAAATATGAACCAAAGTCTTTGACAGTACAATTTCATTTGTCAGCATTCATTCTAAAAAGTAATTAAAGATGTGTGTAAAGATTTAGCTTTAAGAATATGTACTACAATGTTTTTCATAAAGAAAAAAACTAAAAATAACATATTTCTAAAAATAGGGAACTGGTTGATTAATCGATAGAATCTATTACACTGAAATACTGCCAAGCCATTAAAAGTTATGTGGGTAGCATATTTACTGAAATAGAGTTGTTTACAATGTATCAGTACCACACCAGAGAGCAAGCTGATGTACCCAGAAAACACTTACTGAACATCCTCAGTGTACCAAACATTGAGAAAATACATATTGAAATTATGTCAAAAAATTTTTCCTAAGAGAAACACTAAATTTTGCCTCAAAGTATTAATACATTATCAAGTGCATTTTCAAAAACTCACTAAGATCATTTGGAACTGATCAACTGAAAAATAGCTGGGAAAACTTCAGCTACCTCAGCCAACTCTATTCTCATAAAATTAATAATTAGCACCTTGAAATAAGCTCCCCAAGGAAAACCATCAGCCTATAAAAGAAATGCTAAAACAGCAACAACAATGCTGATCATAAATTTTCAAATAACCCAGAAACGGTTCTTCTACAAGGTCATTAAACAAAGAGTATCTACTTCTGTGTCAGCATCATGGTGGCAGAAGATGTTTCCTGTTTCTCCCCTTAAATCTAAACCAATGGAACAACAATAACATCAACAAATAAGTTCATTATTCCAGTGAACTGGAGATATCCATGCATTTATGTGACAAAAGGTGGGTGGAGAGGGATTCGTGGAAGTGTGTTGTGTGTATACAGATGGCACGACTGCCAGCCCTCTCAAAGGCCCTGGAGAGGGATTATTAGAGACTATGTAGAGGCCTATACCTTTGGCATAGGTGAATACCAAAGCAGTGGAACTGATGTGCTCCATGAGGGCAGGGACCCCAGCAAGGAGGATAAGAGAGAAAGCAATCTTGATTATAATTCCATATAGCACTCCCTCCAAGGGATTTGTACAGACAAACGAAAGTATTCTACCAGATGAAAGACAGGTGAGTCTCAGATCTAGAACCCCAAAGAGAAATAACAGTGGAGTCACACACATAAACCCTCAGCATGTTCATAACAGCTACTGGTCCTTCCATACCTCTGCTCTCCCCAATAACATAGGAGTAGCCCATTCACCACCTCCTGGTTACCTAAGGCAAGTACAGTAGCCAGCAGTCATCAAAATATAGTCACAGTACCACCTGATACAGAAAAGACAAGCAGCTAATTACTAAGATGTCAATGTAGTTTTTAAAAAGCCAAAAAGCAATAAAAATTTCAAACATTGATATATAGGCCAAATATGCAGCCTGAGAAATATACCAAGGCAATATGACATCTCAGTGACAGAATGAATCTCTCCAGAAACCAAACTTAAAGACATGGAAGATTATGACCTTAACAGAGAATTCCAACTAGTTATCATGAAGAAACTCGATACAAGAAAACTCTTAACAGCAATTCAGTAAGCACAGGAATAAAATTAGTGAGCGAGAAAAGAGTTTGACAATAAACTCAATGAAGAAAGATGAACTTAATTTCACAATGATTGCTGAACATAATTACAGTAGAGAATAGATATCTACTTCCTAGAACAGTTATGAGTTGACATTAGAGAAAACTCGAGAAAGTTTCCTGTGAGAGAGTGGCTAGAATAAGAGACCAAGGTCAACAAAACCTCCATATTCTCAAATTAAGTGGTCGGTTCTGTGATACTAATTTATTCGAACTCTCAGAAGCATGCAACATAGGTTTACAGCGGATTCTTCTTGAAACACTGCCTTCTACAGGCTGTTATGAATCCATCTCTTGAGTTTTCCTCCTACCCAGCTAACTGTTCTTTCCCAGACTCTTCTTTCTACAGATTTCTCCCTGATGCAACCCCTGAATTTCACAAGGCTTAGGGCCCTTTATCTACACCTCTTTCTCCAATCTACATATCCTGTACCACTGTTTTATATACAATTAGATGCTAGTGACTCCCAAATCTGTAACTTCAGCTGTGATGATCTCTTTAGGTTCTTTCACCCAAATGCTTCCTTAACAAGTATACTTGAATATTAATAGATATCAAACAGAAATTATGATTTTTCACTGCAAACCAGTCTCCCTTATAAAAGAAATTGTTTATCAATCTCCTTTCCTTACACTGTACATCAATCTATGAGCAGGACCAATTCTAAAAAGGAGCTCAACTCAGAGCTTCTCACCTATCTGTTAATTAACCTTTGGCTCTAAGTTTCTTTAAGAATGAAAAGAAAAGTTGATTGCAGATGCTGACAGACAGTATTTATACACATGGAAAGACTGACTGAAAGTTTTGAAAGTTGACTGAACCAGCAAAGATGATTACTTAGAAGGACTTTACATATAATCACAAAAGAGAATTAAGAAACTGAGAGGGACGTGTAAATGATGTTACAAGAAGACAGAGAGTCCATTTAGAAGCAAACTGCACTGCACAATTCTGTACCATATCTCTATGAGGAAAATAATAACGGGAGAAAAAAAACTTTTTACAACATATTTTTTTTATTTTAATAGAATCTGCAAATAGCAAGTGTTAAAAAAACAGGAATTTAAAACTAAAAGAGAGACAAATGAACAGCAAATAAGTTATTACATACTGTGCAAAGGTCCTTATATTGCAGCTTTTGGAATTTTGTGTCTGTATTGCCTGCACATAGCTCCACATAACCAAGAACAACTTGAAACACAGTATTGTGAATGGCTTGGGTGAAATGCATATGAAGTTGATCCATTGCTGTCTATAGAAAGAAAAATAACATGATTTCTTGTTATTAAAATAAATTTCATCAAATTGAAAGAAGTCTTAACCAATTATAGCTATAGCACAAAGATCATTTTTACAAAATTATAAAATGTAGTACTGATTGTTTGCAAATAACCCCTCAAAAAACCAAAATATACTGTTAAAAATCTAAACTGTGAGCATTACTCTGTTGCTCTGTATTTGTGACTGGCACCCATTCTGCTCTTTCTCAAACATGTCATACATCATCACACCTTGGATCCCCTCTGCCACTAGCTATTCAGTCTGTTACATTGTTCAGAACATTACTCAATGATTACTGTCTTAGAGAAGCCCTCCCATAAATCAGTGCTTGGATTTTCCATCACTATCTACTTATACTGATATATATTTATCGCACTTAAAATCACCTGACATCATATTCATTTCTTTGATACTTAATGACTATATCCAAGGGCCAGGAGCAAGAGGTACCAATAAGTACTTAATGAGAGAAAGAATTCATCTTATGGGGGAAATTAGAAGTTACAATCATATTTTCAAAGATCTTTCAACATGTTCTCAAAATTAACACGTGTCTTCCTTCTTGTATGTTTTTATATGCATAATTTAAGTCATGAAATTAATAAGGTATAAGTAACCAAATTTCTCTATTCAGATATTATAATGTATAGTTTCAATGGTTTGATAGTCTTAAATTTCCTTCTAAGAGAGAGAAAGGACCACTGAGAGAAGAAAATATTTATAGCTATCATCTTATATGTTTTTGTTTTAAAGATTTATTTATTTATGCATACAAGCTGGGGCACAGGCCAGAGGCATGGGGCGGCAAGACGGTTCACCAGAGACAGAGGGGAGAGCCAGCACAGACAGACTGACGGAAATATACTGCTGAGGGGAGCAGCGGGTGAGGCAGGAGAGGTCTGCGGCGCCCTGTGGGAATCTCCCCATGTGGTAATCTCCCCTGCCAGGCGTCAAACTTGCGTTGCCGCTGCCAACAGCTCCACAGTGTAGTGCTTAACCTCTGCGCCACCTGGGAGGCCCTCATCTTATGTTTTACAGCTAAATGTATAATCCTGTACACACAGAAAATACAATTTATGGACCCTTGTTTCAAGGGTTTCAAAGAAGTTTTCAAAGAAGCCCTTGAACAAAAACAGTATGTAAAGCATGCAGCAATGAGGTAGTTAGAACATTCTGGGCATAACGAAACCCTTCACTAGATGTAATACATGTAATGGAGTTGTTTTCAGACAAATGTACTAATGCACAAAAGTTTACAGACTTTGAGGAAATCATGCTTGCCCACTAACAATCATGAAGCTCTGAATTTAGGAGTTTTCATTCAGATCAAGGACTAAAAGAAAAGAGATTATATCCTCTCCCACTGAACTATCTCATAATGCTTTTTTAAAACCTACATTAAATTATTAAAACACTAAACCTGAATAACACTTCATAGTTCAAAACGAGTATCTGCAATGTTTCACCACACATAACATCTTAGCTTGTGTGAACAACCACATTATAATTGTTTATAAAACATAAAAATTTATTTTGTAAAAGACATTTTGAAAGACATGTATAATATTCAGACTCAAGCATCATGAAAGTCAACAAAATTCTCAATTAAGGAAAAAAGCATACTTTCAAAACTAACCTGTGTTTTTCCAAGAAGTCGATAAGCTTGCTGAACCTTGGTATAATGGTTAATGTCAAAATTCTTGCAGATTTTGGAAAGAGCTACATCCAACTGTTCCTATATAATTAAAAGAGGAGATGAGATGGTGAAAGAATTGTATTTTCAAAGTAATGAAAATATTAAAACTAATTTTTCACTTTTAATTACTAACTAAATGCATTTATCATTGCATTGAAACTAACAGTAAAAACAAATTTCAATAAAATTATAAACAAATTACAACTCTCATTTACTACTAACTATAATCAAATTTACTAAGATATTAATATTTGAGTTCCTAAAATTCCTTGCCAAGTATTTCAATGGACACAAAGTACGTACAATAGTTTCCAAAGGAATTTTATTTTTACTTAACTTTGCTTCCTCAACCATCTGCTAAAATCTTATAATTACATGACCTGCATTTGTAGAACTATTGAAAAATGTTAAAATAATCCTTTTATATTCATTAAAAAGTAATTCTCAACAAAACTACATTGACCTTAAAAGTATATACCTCAGGCATAAGTTTTAATATCTAGGTATTCATGGATCTTTACTTGGATGATTTCATTTTAAAATAATGATTTTCTACATAAGTACAGAATACTATATATTAACAATGAAGAAATACTGAGTTTCCCAAAGGCTGTCCTCATTAAAATATTCAGGAAATTGTGTAAGGGATTTGGAAAGCTGTTATTTTTTATGTTTATCAAATAAACTAGCATTTAAATTAATAATTATATTTATTAAATATAATAAACAATTATATTTACAATCAAACACTACTTTTACAAAAGATCATTTGAAAGTTCAGCCTCAACTTTTATAGATACTCTTATCAGAAAAACATTAAAGTAAAATACCAGAAGAAACCAAATAATAATTATCACATTTATTAAAATGAATACCCTGCTTTGCAAAGATTGTCAAGGAAAGAGATGAACTGTGAACACCTATTGAAGGAAAAGCAAGAATTCATGCCCACAAGGACATATCTTTTCTTTCAATTTCTACATTTTTTATTAATTACATGAGCTATTTTATAATTTTAGAAATTTAGGAGGGTTTCATCAGTCAATAATTATAAGTAAATAAATTAACTCACTGACACTAAAAAGAAGTATCTGATAATCAAAAAGCTATAGATGGTAAGTATTTTGGCTATAATTTACATGAGAACATAGCTATGACTAACAATTGGGGATCTTTCTGAATATGGTGATATTCTAAAATACAATGTTGGGGTCCCTAATTCCAGGGGTATTATTGAAATTACAAGCAGATTAACATTAACTTGACCATGCACAGATATTCCAAATGAAAAACAAAAAGTACAATGATCTAAATAAACATGCTGGTAATAACACAAAGTAAAAAGATAAGCAGTACCTATGCTACATAAAAACCTCTAAAAAGAAAATACATTTGAAATATAATGTGATTCTTCTTACCTCAATTTGTTCCAAAGTATCTTGCAGCTTTGAATTCAGTTCACTATTAAAGAGATGTGTTTATTATTAAAAGAGAAAAACTAAGTGCTAAACAAATACATGCTAACTATATAATAATAGCACAAGCAGCCAGTCATGCTACTGACTGCAGAAAGTATAATAAGACAAAAACTAAATAAATAAAAGGAAAGGAAACAACAATGATATAAAAGTCATTACTAGAAGCATTAGGATTGTATGGGCAAAAGATCCTAAAGAATCTACAGATAAGAGCAAAAATTTAACAATTAAAAACTGACAGCAAGTTTTAAAGATTAAAAACCGTAATTTAGATAAAAAAGCAAAATTTCAAAAATAAAATTAATTTCTACATATAAAGAACAAAGAATGAGACAATCAAAAAATTTTTAAATACCATTTCAATAAAACCAGATATATATATGCACAGTATACATATATATGAATATATAAAATTTGATGGGAATATTTTGAGTTTGGAAAAAAAGGAAATACATCTAAACTCATTCACAGGTGAGAGCAGTGATTTCAGCTCAAGTTTACTACAGGAAAAAGATGGCCTTTAGTCTTTACTTATATTTTCATAAATCTAGATGTTTTTATTGCTAAATAAAGGCTGTCCTATTTTTATGGCTAAAATGACTCTATATCCTATGTAGTTAAGATTAATGCAAACATAGTAAAATACACAGTGTGAAGATTTTGTATAAAATCTATAAATTTAAATTTAGGTTTATTAAAAATGCTTTCAAAATCTACAATTGAAGTTTGACAATAATTTCTTACTGATTAACATACACATATAAAAATTATATGATTAAGGAGTGGATATATTAACTGTACAGCCTTTAAGAAATCCCTAGTCATCATCTAGAAACATGAATTCAAGCCATTTCAGTCAATTAAAGTATGTTAAAAGGATCTATTCATAAACATTTGGAATAAATAAAAGCTACATATGGTCAAAAAATTTACCAAAATGAAAAGCTAAAAGCCATTAAAGGCTATTTGCAAGTTGAACATAAAGAAAACAATTCTGTAGCGTGTTTTTGCCATTACTACAGAAAATATTAAAGGTGATATATCTATAAATAACTAATTACTAGTGTTTTTTTAAATAACTGATCTAGGACCATCATGCAAGATTCCATATAAATCAATATTTGGTACAAATCTAACTATACAAAAAGATAAGGTGGTATAGCAAATAATTAGCGTCTTAATGATCTTCCCTTGGTCTGCCCATATGACTTATGTCCAGGTTTAACATAGACATCAGCTTCTCAGACAAAAGTGGACTCGCTCTAATGGGTTGCTTCCATCTCTAAATTTCAAGATTCTATTATAGACTAAAGATAACCAAAACATTGCCAAACCTCATGAACTATAATTCAAAAGCAGAGATCAGAAATTAAAATGCAGCCATTAGCCCATGTTTCTAAGTACAGTTTCACTAGAACACAGCCATATCCTTTTTTTTTTTAAATAAAATGGCTGTGGGTGCTTTTGGGTTATAAGAACAAATCTGAATAGCTGCAACAAATACCTCATAGCCTGCAAAACTGAAAATAAATACTAGCTTTAAAAATAATAAAAATAAAGTGGCCAATTCTGTGCTAGAGTTCAGCAGATGTTTAGTCAACTGATCAAAATTAAAACATGAACATTTATATATGTTTGTATGTGTGTGCATGTGTTCACATGTGTATTGAGAATTTTAACTAATAAATGAATGCTTCATTCACTCACTTCTGACTCAGAGTCAATGTATTGCCTTTCCATTTGATTGGAGTTTTAACTTCTTAGTTTCATATGAGCAAAATCACAGATAAATTCCAATTTCAAGTTTCAATTTCTCTAATGTGTATAAACTCAAAGACAAATACAAAACAATCCAAATGCCAACTCACATTAAAGTCACCTAATATCCCCCAATTTTTATAGATTGCCTCAATTACAATAAACTCAAAGGAAATTTATTTTTAACAATGTTTTGTTTTTCCAATGCATTCAGCTTATCTTCAAAAATTTATTTTACTTCATTAGTTTTTTTATGTAAGCAACATAAATTCAGAACAAACACAACTGGCAAAAAGAGATCTAGGGAAAAAATACAATTAATTCTAGTAGTACACAACTCAGCTACTAGAGTAGAGTATTAAAAATTGGCATACTTGCAATGCGGTTCCACTGTACATAACAGTTATTACATTACGTTATAGACAGTATAGTGTAGTAAAGGTTAAGAGCTACAAGTCTACATTCCAGCAGACCTAAGTTTAAATCCTGGCTATACCACTTACTTAAAAAGCATCAGTTTTCTCATCTATACAATGGAGACAATAACCATACCTCTGGGAATATTCTGTGAGTATTAAATAAGGTAAAGAAAATTACTAGTACAGTGTATGACACACAGAAAGGACAAAACATTGCAAACATAGTATCACAACCATAGTCACTGTTACCAACATCATGATTCAATTTTCAAAAACTAAAACATAAGCCTTAGTGAGAAAATATTACTAAAATCGAATTCAGAATTACTGTATAATCAGTACTGTTTAGCAAATAGTGCTTAGCTTCTATTCCTACTCTACTAAGGTCAGTATTTCCCACTTCTGCAAGGATACACGAAATGAGCCATTCACAGCATGGACACATCTGATGGTCTTTATTTTATGCACTCTGTTTTCTTCACTGACATATTATCCCACCATTTTGTATTAGTTGCCTATTATTACAAACTCCTAGAGAACCAATAAATTTCAAAAGCTCCTGTTTTATCTCAAGCAGATAAGCATTAAATAATATTTCACTCCTGTCTCATCATCCAGAAATAAAGACTTCAACATGGATGACTTTTCTAGATGAGTGGTGAAATTTTAGAACATCAGGTAAAAAGAAAAATTCTCAAAATTTGTAAAGAAAAAACACCATTTATAGTGGACTGAGAATGAAAAAAGCTTCTGACTCTGCCTTAAAAAACAGGAGGCTAGAAAGTAACTGAGCAATGTCTCCCATTTCTAAGAATAAAATAATTTTGTTTCAATATGTATGTACTCAATTAAGACCATTTCAAAGTCTCAAATTTTATCTCCCAATTAGCACATATGCCAAAAAATTTTTTCAAAATATAACTATAACAAAAGAAGACAATGGAATATACAAAAAAGGAATATTATATAGGCAATGATAGCAACTAAGACCTTAATAAAGTGAAAAATATTCAACAGAAATTGAAAAAACACTTACGAACCTTGATTTTCATTTAGAGAAAAAGGATTACTTGGCTTTTCTATAAGTACAATCACTCTACTTAGTTCAGATAATATTATTTATATAATCATAATATAGTAAATATAATTTCTACTAGGTTAATTTTCTAGAAGAAACCTATTAATAAAGGCAAAGAAGATTTAAATTGTTGCATAAAAAATATTATAAACTTGACCAAGTAAAAATAATAGTTTCACTAACAAAACCTGGAAGATGGAGAAGGGAAGAAAAGTACAAGAAAGTACATCAAAATCCCATCTCTTAATAACATTTTACTCCGGGGAATAAACATATGGGGCACCAAGAGATAACTACCTACAATGATAAATCAGGAAAAAGATATTTTAATATAGTATTTTAAATTACAATAAGATTTATGAAAAAATTAATAAGCTGCAAAAGTAGTTTACTCCAAAAAGTAGAAAAGGGCAGAAAGAAAAACCTCTACTGTTTATTTAAATATTATAATTTTGCCATGTGTAGATTTTACTTTATGTTATTTTTAAATGGTATGACATGAGAGAAACGGAAGAAACATCAAAGATAAGGAGTACAAGTGAAGTCAGAAAACCATGCCATCAATAACGCTGCCCAAGCAGACAGAGCAACAAAGACTGGGAATCTAGGTCTAGCTAGTAGCTCTGATGAGCTGGTGCTCAAGCACTATCCCAGGCAGGGTTCCTGCCCTCCGTTCCCACCCCTCACCCCAGTCTAGCCTAGATCAAGAACAAGCAAACATAACTTTCTAGAAAGGAATTAAGGGCAATAGAGGAAGAACAGTCTCTGGTACTACTATATTTGTAAATAAAAACTGTATTCATTTCTCTATGATCTGAAGTTCTGCAAACCACAGTCTTCATTCAACTGCCAAAACATTCTGAGAAAAAATAAAGGATAATTTATATTATGAAAAATTAAACACATCTATGTTTAAGTGCACTGCTCAACAAACTAGTTCTGATGGCATACACACTTTTTAGTGTTTAATCCAGAATGCCCTCAAGTTCCCTCAAGTGAAACAAAATAAAATCAAGCAGTTTTCACTTAAAAAAAAACTTTTCTTAAAACCAAGTTATATAAATTTGAAGTGGAGAAAGAAGTTAAATCTTTCATTCACAGACTTACTTTAACATAAACACACTCTGATTCTTATTCTCAATAAATCTCAACTATATGACTCTGTCAATCATTCAAGAAATGTCAAATAATGTAAGAATGTTCCCTGTCAATTATAAAACGTGAATAAAAGTGATGTATTACAATAGCTTTTATTAAAGAAACTGAAATGCAGCACAACTCAATGAAGATATAAGTACTGAGAAGGCACCCAACTTGGTGTACCATATTTCTTGGTACTTCAAGTATTAAATTACATAGTGATATTACCTGAGATTTCTAAGTATATAGGCAATGCCTCTTTATGAAGAAGCAAACATGTGACTCCCATTTTTCCTGCTTTCAGTATCATAAGAGTCATCCCTCAGTTGCCCTATGTAGTCTACTCCTAAGAACACAGTCTTTAAAAGGTTAAAGAAAATGAGCAAATTCAGCAAATTCAGTTGGAAGTTAATTACCATTCCTATGATTACCAGAGTGTCAAACGATTTTTCACTCTGATTCACTCAGATCCAAGCAAAGATTATCTTTTTTCCCCCCTTTGGCTAAATTCTACAATTTCAGGTAAATTAAATGAATTTTTAAAGTGCTGGTGAGTCATATCTGAGCACATTCAAATACAGAGTTAAATTTCCAAGCCAAGAGAATAAAGAGCAAAAGAAAGAAAAATAAATGCACACAGTAAAAAAGGTCCATCTAATTAATAAAGACAAAAATTAAAGGCAGTTTTAACAATAAAATCCTTTAATTTTTGTGGACTCTATCCATCACACATAGCAACTAACTTACTGCTATATCCTATATCATATTATCTATAAGAAATGAACAAACGCATTACCTCTCACAACTAGAAGCAAAAAGGTAAGATAACGGGAGAAGGGAAAAGGCAATTGGGTTAGGCAGGAAAAACAGCTAGCAGAGGAAACAGTTCTTGTAATGTGGGGGAGAACTGCTGTTGGAAGAACTGTTAATCACCACTAAACAATTTCAACCAACAGCTCTACTGAGTCACCCTGACGTTGTCACTAAATTACCAAATAAAAAACAGTTTTCCTGGGAAATGTAACATAAAACTTCACTACAATATATTTCCGTATGTACATGTATTTATCCCTATTTTCAGAGAATAAAAAAAACTTTTTCTATTATTCCATGCATGAATCATATAGAGAAACATAGTATGCTGTACTGCCTAACAAAACATTACCTTAAATCACCTATATAGATCTTTTCAATTTCAAACTTTTTACAAGATCAGATAACTACAATCATGCCTCTTCCATATTAATGAAAAGTACTCAGATGCCACTTCATGGTAACTTTAAAAAGTCCAAATAAGAGTTTCTTTCAAAAACATTGTTACAGTTAACAATGTTTCATCAAGTTAGATATTTACCTGAGCATAGCTAAGATTAAAAAATGTAAACAATAGGAAAAAATAAAGTTTCAAACTATATCACTTATTCCCTCAAGCTCCTACCAACAAATATCCCCATCTATCCTTTCCTATTACAATAGATTGTTACCACTTCAAAGTCAATCCCTGCTATACTCCCTTCAAAGCCTTAATTTAGTATATGTTCTCTATTTTGCTTTCGACGTTAAACTTTCCCATTAATTTCAAACCAAATCTGCCCTCAATTTTTTTTTGTTGTTGTTGCTATAAATCCAGTAGATAGACATTTTCAGATCTTATATTGCCTGGCATTTCAGCAACAAGACTTCATCAGGACCCCCACAATCTCTTATCCATACGACTTCATATTTTCACTTAGCTAACCCCTCCTGCCCCTCCTTCAGGTTTTCCTTAGCTGTGATCTCTTAAAGAGATTTAGAACCCAAAGCTTCCACTTATGCGTAACTTCTTTCTCTCTAAAGTCCCATCCCATTTGTGCCTACTTTAATCCAAGTCTATCTTGATGTTGATTATGTTTGGTTTGTTACCATACAATCTCAAAGCAAAACACCTGGCTTATAACAAATACTCGGTAAATATAAAAAGTAAATAAATGCCTGAATTATGCTCACTCAATCATAAATAAGCTGTGCTTACGCAAACAGATTTATCACCACAAAATGATATAAACAGGTAGTACCATGTTTTCTCAGGATTCAGAAGACCTGGTTAGAAATTTTCGAATACATTCAACATACTAGAGCTAATTCTCTATTCACTCAATCTAAAATGTGTCAATGACACAATCAAGTTTTTAATAGTGACAATTTCCATCGAATGGATTAAACAAAGAAGTCACTGATACTGCCCAACTACGTTATTTCCTAATCAAATAAACATTGCGTGCTTCAATATTCATGATCTTAAAGAAAAAGATCCCAGGGCCACCCTGGTGGTGCAAGGGGTTAAGTCACAACCTATGAAGCTATCCACAGTCACTGCAGCATGAATTCGATCCCTGGCCAGGGAGATACCCACATGGAATAGCAGACCTCTCCTGCCTTGCCCACTGCTCCCCTCAGCAGTGTACTTCAGTCAATCTACCTGTTCTGCTCCCCGCTGTCTCTGGTGAATCCTCTCACCACCCCACACCTCTGGCCTACATCCCAGTTCTTGATACATAAATAAATAAATCCTTTTTAAAAAAAGAAAGAAAAGAAAAAGATCCCATAGATATTTAAATGGCATTTCCAGGGAGAAAAATATCTAACCCTTATTCTCAACTCAGCAGAGACCTACGATGTCAGAGTATACTTAAAAAAGATTTAAAACAAGCCTGTATTAATGCTTTGCTCCACCATAATGGCTTCTCTGATACTAGAAATCAACATCTGCAACATCAGTAATCATGCTCACTGACTACCAGAATTTCCATTCAGGAGACATTAAAAGACTATATATTCTGGGGTGGGTAAGAAATTGAAACTGGGGGCCTCCCTGGTGGCGCAGCGGTTAAGCACTGCACTGTGGAGCTGTCGGCAACAGCGACACGAGTTCGACGCCCAGCCAGGGAGATTCCCACAGAGCACGTCAGACCTCTCCTGCCTCGTCCGCTGCTCCCCTCAGCAATGTATTTCCCTCAATCTGCCTGTGCTGCTCCGCCACTCTGTCTCTGGTGAACCCTCTCACTGCCCCATGCATCTGGCATGTATATGCATAAATAAATAAGCCTTTAAAAAAAAAGAAATTGAAACTGGGTTTGCTAGGCAAGCATACTATTTTACCTAGACTGTATGTTTATTTGTGGTAGTTCTAGAGGAACAATGGAAATTACACCTGAAGATTATGATCTCCCCAAGATAATGCCAACGCCTTCATTATCAGCAGACCAAAAATTCATTGACAAAGTTAGAACTAATAGCCAGGGATAAAGCAGTCATTTCACATTGCATGTTTTCTAAGTGACTAAACAAAAGATGTAACATGTCAAGTACATAATCACTCAAACATTATAGATTAGTATATAAAGTGAAATCACACTCAAATTTTCCAGAAGAATCCTTATTATGATGATGTACCAAACACTTGAAACATCTAGATCTAGAAAACAAACAGCAATAATACTCTCAATATTTATAAGCCAGGCAAAGCTAAGGAGGAAGAATGCCCAAGAGATATGATGGAGAGATGAATGGTGAATATATGTATTTTTTTACTGTGTTACAAAAATGAAATCAATCAGATTGGAAAGAATACGGAAAAAAGCATTTCAATGAGGTGACAAAAAGGGGAAGTGTTAAAAAGAATCTAATGTTTCACACTTTAAGAAATATTATTTATAATTGTATTATACTGCCCATTTATGAACAAGAACAATAAAATACAGCACTTAATAGTAATTTTCAATGTCTACCAACTTTGCAAGTTTCACAACTCCTAAAAATATTTGACAAGGGAGTCAGCATTAAAAAGTCTACCTTACCTTATACAACTGTAATGTTTAAAAGTGCTGGCAGCTTTCTGACATTCCAGGCACAATTGAATAGCTCCTGGATAGTCTTCTTCCTTAAGATAACAACAACAAAAGTCATTAGAATGGAAACAGTTTTCTTAAAGCCCCTGGAAAAAACAAATCTCTGTTCATACTCTATCTGAAAGTCACAGAACCAGAAAATTTTAATTCCTCTTAAAAAAAGGATTAGAATGCCAATGATAGATAAATAATAAAACATAAATAGGCAACTAGCTCCAGGCATAAAATGCATGCATAGAAAAAAATATTCCGTTCTGTCAGATACATACTTACAGTCCTCAGAGACCATGACATGTGGATAAAGCCCATATAAAATTATAAGCTCTTTCACAGAGGTGTTCTTTAACTGTTAAATATGTTCTTTCAGTTATTGTTACAAAAATAATCCAATACATACGCATCCTACTTACAATCAACACTCAACAGTTCTACCACCAAGAAATCAAGAAAGATTTTTCAATAAACTTAGAAAATAGTAAAATAATCATTAATATCTTCAAAATATTTTTATCACTTAATCATTTGCTGTGAAATGAATTTTTCATATGGATTTGTGAAACCTAGTTCAGTTAACCTAATAGTATAGAAGTAATACCGTGCTTATATAAAAAGAAATTTTAAAAAATATTCTTTATGGGGGCCTCCCTGGTGGCACAGCAGTTAAGTGCTGCGCTGTGGAGCTGTCGGCAGCAGCGATGCAAGTTCGATGCCTGGCCAGGGAAATTCCCACATGGTGCGGCAGACCTCTCCTGCCTCGCCCACTGCTCCCCTCAGCAGTGTATTTCCGTCGATCTGCCTGCTCTGCTCCCCACTCTTCCTCTGGTGAACCCTCTCGCCGCCCCACACCTCTGGCCTGTAACCCAGCTTGTATGCATAAATAAATAAATCTTAAAAAAAAATATTCTTTATGCTCATAACTAAATCAGCAAATGCAAGTCAAGCCACGGGTAATGCTGAGATGACAAAATACCTACCCAAAGGAGTTCAAGTGTTATCGGAAAACATACATGTAATACATTAGGCTTTGGTGAACCTTATAATAGAAATAGTAGAGAATACTAAGAAAGTGTCAAAGAGAAAACAGATGGCTCACAGAAATTGAATTACGAGATATCAGTATGAAGAACCAAATAATATATGAGATACCAAAATATGAAATAGTACTTATATGAATACTAGAGGTTAGAGGCAAACGATAATCTTATTGTTATTTGGGTGCAAATAAAATCAAAAGATACTAAAGTTAATACTCCCACATTGCTGCAAAATAAATATACTACCAAATAAATTTTCCTAAATGAAGTATGTCAATAGAAAAATGTTCTATATATGTACTGTTATATGTGTACAAATGCTCTTTATATGCTATACCAATAAAGAAAAATTCACATCTGAATTTTTCCACTGGAATTTTTTTATTTCAATATTACCTATTTTATAAATATTTTAATATATAAAACTTATCAGGGTCACCAAAACTCCAAGCCTGGTTAACTTACCTCTAGCATTTCACTTAAGCGCACATCTGTTCTTTGCTGGAGAAAAAAAAAAAATCAAAGGTAAAATCTGTTTCAACCATAAAGTTAAGCTTTAATTTTTAAAAATTAACCTGTATATACCAATGTTTTTATAGTTCTCAGAGATTTCAGAAGTCCAATCAGCAATTGACGCTTCCTTTGATTTGCAAGAAGGCCTAAACTAGCTTGAGTAAAACCTTCCTTTGCAATATTCAAATGTCTGCAGAAGTAAATAACAAAGAGTTAAATTTTTCAAGTATGAGAATACTATCCACACAGAACAATTAGAAAACTAATGAGACAGAATCCTGAATTACTCTTAGAACTGGGGATTGTGAATACAACTTGACAAGTTTATTCAACAGCTCAACCTACATCAGGAATTACTCAAAATATTGAGAGTAGAGTGGTGCCAATCCTCAAAACTACTACTACCCTACCACACGAAAAGTACAGAAATTGATAATTAGCATTTAAAAAACACTTAAAGCAAAAATTGACAGAATAATTTTATGCTTGATTAATCTAATGATAAAAAATGGAACTGCATTTTATATGTCTGGTTTTTATTTCATTTTTATGGTATTTTACAAAAATAATTTTACCAAAAAAAAGGTGGAAATATAAAAATGGTCCTTCACCAGTTTGAGAAGTACTGATCTAAACCATACAAAAATAGTAGTATTTTAAAACCATAACTAGATTTAAAGACATTTCCAAATGTCTTCTTAATATGGTATTCAAACTATAAGTTATGAATAGTATTCCAAAAATCTTAATTAAAATTAATTCTCAATGATCATTTCATTCAAACATTTCAAGTATGTTTTTACCAGCTTAAAGAACAAAATATCATCAAATGCAATACCTCCTCCCATTTGTGCAGATAACAGCAGCTAACTGGAGACCTGTCTGTAATGAGGTAACTCTCTCAAGTTCCTGTGAAAGATTAATTATAAGTCACTACTTAAGGCACTTTACTTCTTTTCTTATTCATATGTTACTTTAACAAAACTTCAGTGGATATCAAAGAAATACTTGCTTGAAAAGTCAAGTAGCAACAAAAATACTTGAATTTGCAAAATGCTGGTATATTTTCCCCAAAATTATTTCCAGTAATGACTTTCAATTGATATTTAAAAATAATATATGACAAAATACTTCATCACTATTATTTATAAGGAAATCTAAACTCAACCTATTTTAGGCAGGCATAAAATATTAATCATATGACCATTTAAGTGTTCCTGTCCAACAGAACTTCACAAAGAAATCTAGGATATGACAAATACAATTTCTGTTTGCTAAAAAGCTTTGACAATCAATGCCTTCATTTGAACATTGGTAAATACTTCAATGGATGCTGAAGTCTCTGATTTTCTGATGAAAGGTAGATTCAGTTAGTTCCAATTTTATCATATTTTAAAAGCAGATTGTACGTCACCATTGAGCAGCCATTATCAATGATTTGTATGTTACAAAGCACACAGAAGCAATTTTCACTGGCCTTGTAAAATTTAGTAAACCAAAGAAACTACTGTAAAATCAGAAAAAAATAACTCATTTCTTCAGTTTGGTAAATGCCCCCAAATAAGAGGTAACACACGCACACACACACACACGCGCGCGCACGCACGCACAGACACACACATCTCAAATAAAATCAGGATGTTGCTACAGAAGACAAAAGAACAAATTAAACTATTTCAGTGTGAGTCATTCAAACATTTTTAAAATTCTACTACTAAAAATAACAAATAGTATCCTACCTTTACATAAGCAGGCTGTTTTTCAAGGATTAAATCTGCTACTTTTTTAGAGACCTATAAGAACATGCAATCAAACAAAAGAAGTAAAAGAAAATGTCTCATGCTTCCTCATTCTACTTTAAAATTTTTGCAAGAACTTTCCATAGGTTTTCCCAATAACTTCTACAGCAGATATTGGCATGCTATGGTCACACATGTCTCTAGGCTACTAAATTAGTAAAAGAGGTATAGCACATAGCACTGTACTTGGTCCTAACAGAAACTCAGTAAATGATCATTACTACTATTATTGAGTACCATGATTTGATATAGCTAAATGGACAAAAGTGTAAGCATTATTAAGGGCACAAGATTTGCATTAAAAAGATAAATTTGTTAAGATAAATAATTGTTTAATGAATTTATGAGACAATATTTGGGAAACAAAGAACATCCTTGTACCGTTTATATTCTTTGCACCACATGAGAAAACAATAACGTGGTCTTCTACTTCTGAAAAGTTGAAAATGTGGGTTTTTTTTTAAATTCTATGAAGACAGGCAAAACTTTTTCAGTCAACTCCACAAATAATGTTAATATATTTGTTAGAATTATAAAGATTTTGAACACGAGGCTCTTATTTCAGGGGTCCCTAGACAGGCTTCACTACAGAGATGCCCCAGCTAGTATGTTACAGTTAAGTAAATGCCTGCTCAAGAGCCATAATCGGAAACCCTCTCCCAGGTCAACTGAGAATACAACATTACACACACAATCAAAAATTGGATTAATCCTTTCACATTTTCTTGGTCTTCTTTCAATATATAGATTTATATAGATACAAATTTGCATAGGTACACACAGACAGGAGCTCACTTAATTTTACTAAACTGGGTTTTCTTAATATTGTAGATAACATAGTTATTGTTAGTCTGCACTGTACCAAGCAATGTACTAAGTGCTTTTCCTACATTACCTCAATTAGTACTTGTGACAATCTATTGAGACAGATTACATGCTTCCTCCTTTTCCAGATAAGCAATCTTAAACAAAGTATATTAACAAGTCCTCGATCTCACAGTCAGTAGTTGCATAGCCAAGGTTCAAGTGCAGGCTTATCAAATTCCAAAGGCCACTACATTACATGGCTCTTACGATGGGGCTCATTCCAAAGAAAATGTTACCAAATAGAGTACACAGATGGATGAGTACATAGTAAACATGCTGAAACCAAGAGGAGGCAAAAGATGCCACCATCCACTGAAATCTAATCCTCTAAAAGTACAACACATTTTTACTACACAACCCTCTAGTGCTCTAGCCCTTTCCCCATGCCACCACTGTTACCCACAGGGAGATCCCAGCACCTACTGAGACTTCTGGGTGTAATACAAAAGAAAGAAAACTTGATCTTCCTTTACTTATCAGATGTATTATTAAAAATTCCATCTTAAATTATAATAAATGTATTACTGTTGTTACTTGAGTATAAAAAACTTAGTAAGACCACATACTACCATTATTTAGTAATCTCCTTATAGCACAGTTGGAGATTTATATAGGAATTCAGCCTCATATGAGGAAAATATGGAATCACAGAATTGCACATCATTAGAGGAAAATGCAGGGCTAGCCCATCACCTAGCAGATGAAACTAAAGAGATTTATGCAGGTTAATGACTTTCTCAACATCACACAATTAAATGGTGAGTAAGATTCAGGTTTTCTGAATCTTAGCCCTATATTCTCCTTGGGCCTTTTTTTAACTCAAAGTGAAGAAAATTTACCCTCTGATAAGAATACTCAATCACAAAACTACAGGTAGGGAAGTCATGCACGCATGACAAGGAGCCTAAAGATACTTACTAATCTGAAAAACAGTTCAATATTCTTTGATCACGTTTAGAATTCCAGAGAAATAACTCCAAGTTCTAGAAGTAAATCTATTAAGGCAATGTGAGGGAAACTGAATAGGTATTACATTTTAATATAAATTAATCATTTGAGAGAGTCAAAGTCATGATAAATAATAAGATTTGTTTAATATATTAAAATATTAGATAAGCCATAAAACCTCAATTATTACACTTCTGCCGTGTGTCATTTACCACTCTGTCAGGAAGAAATGTTCTTTTTACTTACGGCAGCTTGCTGCTGTTTCAATTTGTCTCTGTACTCTTCTAATTCTTGCAAATTGAGAACAGGAGGGAGCTTCTATTGAAAAAAATTCATAAATAAAGAGTTAAAAAAAAGATAACTTAATTTGGTTTCATTTACCTGGACCCCTCTGACTGACTACAATCTGTTCATACAGAACAGTGCCACCTCCCATTCCTATCCAATCCCCCTATTAGATTCCAGACACATATCTTTGTTATCCAACCCTCTGGTGACCAACTTCCACTCTTCACCCTGCCCTGCTATCGCCACTGCCGCTGCCTCTGACCTCTAGGAAACCCCATTACCACTGGTACCCCTAATCCCAGAGCCTGGAGAAACTGCTTCCAGGACCTGTGACATGAAAACATGAGAACATCCCTAACCCTAATCCCCTATCCTCCAAACCACAAGTATATCCCTACTTGTCTATATAGAACTTAAAACATATTTCTCCTCTGTCATGCTATGAATAATAACTAAGCACTACAGTGTACCAGTGACAGCTGCTAAGTTCTAGATTATATTGGCTTTTGGAGGTGAGTATAGGAAACTAAAAAAATCGCATACAACTATATAGGTATGAAAGTGGACTCCAAGTCTCAGTCAACTGATGGATGAAACTTAAGAATAAGATGGGGACTGACTGATTTTATATGTAATTAAAGTATGTATTCACATTGCATTTGCTTTCATATAAACCAAATTTTACTATCCTGACTTTTTTTGAAGTTTCTATTAATTTTAAATGTCAGTGTTGTAGACATCTGGTACAGGGATATTAATATGAACAACATTTGTGTAAGTATATAGTTATAACTAAAAGTCTTAAAGCTTTTTAAAATATATTTAGCCAATATAAAATAAGAGCAGCATATTGTATACTAATAATTAAAAATCAAAAATACAACATTTCCTGAATGGTTTTCTATAGCTGTACTTAATTACACATTTTCTTGAAAAAATAATTTTATCTTTAAACTGACAGCTTATTTAGTCACAATATAGTTGACAAATACCAGTTCTGGATATAAAAAAGCATTCAAATCTCACAAATTCAATCACTGAACAAAACAGACTTTAAATATGTTTTGATCAATTGTTTTTTTTACCTCCAGCTCATATTTAACAATATCAAATGAGTCTGTAGAGAAATATACTTGTTCAATACTATTAATTAGTTCTTGTTCAGCTTGAGGGTCACTAGGCTGTTCTCGAAGTTCTCGAAATTCCTCCTTTAAGGAAAAAAAATCAAAGTTAAATTTAAAAAGAAGAAAATCACAATTACAGCACTTGCTGCTGTTAAATTTCCACTTGCATCGAAGTAAATGATCACCTGTCTTTACATTCAAAAACCTCCCAGAAAGCATTTGGATCAAGGAGAAAAACTGATTTAAAAACTTTGGAAAGTTCATGAGGAAAAAAAGATCACAATCCTACACTGAAAACTCCTCATTTATTGAAGGACAACCTGGCCAGTTTGAAGATTTAGACTTTATTTTCAATTATTTCTGTGTCAAATCAGTAGGTGAGAGAATAGAGCTATTTAACAAAAGGAAAAAACAAAGTAGCTACCTAATATCTAACAAATATACTTACCACACATATATGTTTTCTCCATTTAAGAACATCTTAAAATCTGTCTCACCACAGATAACAAGGAAACAACTCAATGACTTTTGTGTCACCATTGCCACTGGACCCTAAGTAATATTTTAAAGTCACAATTTTATATCTTTTTCTGCTGAAAATCTTACTGCTCAGCTAAGAAATACTGGCTATAGAAAAGGTTCTGTAATTCTTTGAGGTTTCCTTCAGCATACAGATACTGCAATCAACGGCCTGATTATAAGCATACAGGTCTGTATTTGCTAAAATGCATTCTTTCCAATTATAGAGAATACTACAAAGTGCTTGACATACAAATCCCTACCCCTAATATCAGCATCCTTATCCTATGCAATTTCACTACAAATTGAATAAGTCTCCAATTAACTGGGAAATTTCAGTAATTCAGATACCCACTCTCGGCCACACTAATTATTCCAGGCATTATTATAGACATAACAATTCAGCCATTCAATCTTTTCATTCAAATTAATCTCAGATATATTTAAGTACACAAAAGGGAACTAGTATTAAATTCATTTTACCATCATTAAAATAGTTCTTAATGGGTCATCACTAATACACAAAAATTACATGGTCCACAGGACATTTTTCCTAAACAATACTCTAGATTTGTGTGTGTGTGTGTGTGTGTGTGTGCAGGGCACAGTCATTTATTAAAAGTGCCAAGCTTATCTATATTTTAGACTTTAATTTGTATTTTAAGTCTGTAAAATTATTAACTATAAAATTATCTCCTCTTAATAGATTCAAGCTAAAAGAAAATATTAGAGCAGTAAGTCTAAAACTCAAGGAAATAGTTAACTGTTTAAATTTAAGATTCCAGTCAATTTAAAAGAGGAGGCAAAGTTGTATAAAAGTCAAACCTGCATTATTAAAGTGCATAGAAAAGAAAACCCCTCTTTTGTACCAAAACTCAACTTACAAAAGATACTAACAAAAACGGTCAGCAATGCAGTCACCATGTATCAGCATGCAAGCACACACTGAGGACAGTGAGAAGCCAGCACCTCAGTGGTAGATGAGTTCCCTCAGGGGTTTATCTACAGCACACTAATCTGTGCAGCACCCTGGACACTGACGCTGAGGAATAGATTTGAGTTAAATCCTTACCATTTGCAGAATGTTTCCCAACTAGTCTATCCACAGGCAACCTCCCTATACTTAGCAGAAATTTGAAGTAACAGAGAGATATGAAATGAAAAAAGGAGATCAGAAGTTCCTGGCAATCTCCTTAAAAGTCCACAGGCATTTGAAATACCAGCTTCAAATGCTGTCCACTGAGGAAGGCATTAAAATCCAAATGAGGATACAGCAATACCTCCCTAGCAATTCCACAGCACCACTAGCAAATGAATGAAGCTGGTACCAAAAAAAAAAAAAATGTTTAATAAAGATTATACAAAGTCATGGAGCCAAACCAAACAATGAAATAGATTATAATGAATAAGTATTTTTTATCTTAAATATATAAATGTCAATGGCATATAGACCATGCTTAAGTTCTCCACATACCACCTAACTGGTTGACCTGAAGGTAAAGACACTGGGGTTTTAGTTGCAACTCTGCTGTTAACCTTGGGCAACTTACTTAGTCTCTCCATGCCTCATTTTTTTCATTTGTAAAGGACACAGACACGGACGGACACACACACACACACACACTCAAATCCCAAAGTTATTAAGAATGTCAACGGGAAAACATGATTTCACTTATAAATATCTCACAAGCGGACATTTCACAAATGTGATGAACCTGTAAAAAGAATACAACCTGTATGTGTATATAAAAGGTCAAATGCCATTCCTTCCTAAAGAACTAAGCAATTATATCACAGATAGCAGACAAACTCATATAATTTCAAAGAACTGACATGTAATACTTGACACTCTAAATGTAAGTAACCTGGACTACAGAGAAGGAGAAACCCAAGAAAGGCAGAAAAATAAATGCAGCACACAAAGAGTCCAACCCAAAACAAATGCTCAACACTACATTCCCATAAAATGCCCTCGTTCCTTCAAACAACTCAGCAGCTCCTGTGTGAAAACATGCAGCTGAACTCATTCCAATTCGATTCTGACTAGAATCCCAAGCACAGCGTTCCTTTTAATCCCACCGCACTTGTAGGCTCTAAGATTCTGCTTCTACCTAATCAATCTTTAAATGTTTCATCCCTGTTAGTGCTGCCTGCTCAATCAGATTACACACTTCCTGTGAACTGAGATTTCTCCTTACTCTCCGTCATTATGCTCCATGGAGCCAAGGCATATTGTAGATAAACACTGCTCAAGCCAAAATTAATGTGCAGAGTGAACTGTATAAATACATATATGTGTGTGTATGTTTGTATATAAATTCATAAGCAAAGGTAAGGAAAAGACAATAAATTGTTTTGATTGTTACATTTTTCCAGAAACTCTTAATAAAAGATTTGTTTCTTCCAACTAAAAATAACAAAGAATGTTAAATGATTTTAGGAATATTTTTATAAATGTAAAGTAGAAAAATAGAAACAATGTATATTCTTAACACAATTATTCCGTAACTTTGCCACTATAGGAACTGGTTTCCTAGGATTAGCGATGTATAAAATACATAATCCTTTATGTACAACAGAATCAATTTTGTAGGCCAAGATACATGTATGAGGCAAAATTTTACATAAACAAAATGAACAAAAGATTTCCTACAAAAATATGTAAAGGTAAAATAAGGGGAACAGAATAAAAAATGAAACTTTATACCATATTAAAATACATGGGGTTTGGAATGAAATATTTCAGTCTTACAAACTACTGCTCATTAACATTTTTTAAAAAGAGTTTACTTTTACATAAACTGAACATAACATAGTAAGTAACTTATACATATTGTCATCAACATTTACTGCTGTGTAAAACTTTAAAATTTAAAAATAATTTGCCAAAACCACCAACCATCAAATGTGCCACAACTTGCCTGCTAATGGTAATCAACTATACCAAAAATAAGGAAAATGTGCATCAATGTCAACCGAGGCGGGAAAAAAAAATGGAGAAAAATTACAGTTAAAGTGATAACTTTCAATGTAAAGGAGTAAAAAACGAAAGTACAAATGGCAAAAATGGACAAAAAAAAAATCAAATCTCTCCTGTTATCATTAGGAAATAGCCTGCTCACTTTCAAAGCTCTATTACTGACCTTTCCCAGTCAAGTTATATATTTTAAATTAGCAATCAAATTTTTTAATTTCTGACTATGTAAAAATTCACCATACTAGGTCAATATAGAAACAAAGATGAGTACAATACAGCTCTTTCTGAAAATAGTAGCTAAAACAATAGCAGGGGGCAAATGAATAAACAATGACTACACAAGGGAGAACATGAGATACAAAAACATAGGACAGCAGTATTTGGGGGCTATGTAACAGGGATCGCATATATAGATTTACCAGAATAGGTAAAATTTCAAATTTGAGCAGTCTGAGGGAATATACTTACAAATACAAAGCAAAGTGTAAGTAAATACAGTGTAGTGGTAAAGTACACAAGTTAAGCAATGGGGGGGGGGGGGTGCTCCTCGGAGGGTAGAAAATATCATGGGGGAATGTCTGTGTGTATACAGGAGGCAAAGAAATGCAACAATTGAGATCTTTGGAATCCCAGCATGTTTTTTATATATACTAGAACTGTATTTTTCCTTTACTAAAAATACCTTAACACATATCACTTTATCATAAGCAGTATCAAAAAATTAACATAAAAATTCATTATTTTCTTAACATAATCAACTAAGCAGAATTATGTTTAGAAAGTAGTACACAACAATTCATTCAATATTTTAGAGGCTGTCTTTTCCAGTAGTCACAACACCCATAAATACGTGTATCAGACTACCTAGCCTATTTTTCTGTTCTGGCCATTATTGAGATAAAGCCACATGACTATACATACAAAAAGGTACATCAAAAATGTAACTTTATGAAAAGTGAAGAAAACCAATAACAATAGAAATTTCAGGCAACACTTTGATTTTCAGCCAAGTCATTTTTCCTCTTAGTATAACAACAAAAGATTTTATGAAAACTGGAAGTTCAAGACTATAAAACAATTGGAGCTCTCAAGTGTAAGCTGTAATAAAATATATCCATGGTTTCTAAAAAACTAGGCTGTGATTTCACAAAGCAATTTACCATTTAAGAGTTCATCTCTTAAGGGAATGTATTCAAACTTAAGAAGGGGGAAAAAAAGACTAACAATTTTACACTTAACCACTACTTTCAAATTATGTAAAATAGACACTACTAAAAATTTCAACCCAAGTTCAGGACTTTCAATGTTATTTACTTTTATAAGTGTACAAAGTTAGTGAAGACAGCTTATCAATTATCCTTGCCATTACTAAACTCAATATTCTTTTTAATTTTGAAAATAACTGAATGTTTAAACCCACAGTATAGCTTGAAAATTCATAATCTTCAGCAGATTTTTATACAAACAAAAAGATAAATGTAAAATCTTCCACTCACAGGTCAGTTTTCAAAACCCACAGAAAATATATAGAATATAAAATGAAACCCAAACTTCCATTTCTGTAGTTAGTTTAGCAGAACAGAATTCACAATTTACAGCAGGTACTATGTTGGGAGGGAGTGGGGAAGAAAAGAAGAAATTTTTGTAGACTGTGAATTTTGGCTTGCCAAAACAAACCTCAAAGGCAATTTTTTTTTTTTTTACTGTTTACATTTCTTCACTAGTCAATAAAAAAAAGGTATTCTGTGACAGTAAATTATAAAAACAAAAATCAGTCTTAAAGTCAGATCACATCACAACTCCAACTGAAAGCAAAAAATGTTCATCAGCCAAAATCTACATAGAGCTAAAAGGGAAAACATAGACATGAAGTTTTCAAAATTCAATTAATATTATAAAAGCCATAAATCACTTAACAAATGTTGGTTTTCTGCTTCCAAATGAAAAAGGATTCAAGACCACAAGTACCCTAAAACCATACATGGAAATTTTTAATGAATAGCCAGATGTCTGACTGTGTGGGGAACTGCACATTTTCTTAAAATCCCACTCGAACAACAATAATAATTCATCAAAGCAGCCAGTTCATCAGTTTGTGTTTGTGCATTTCAAACAAAAGATAGCTTTTAAAGTCTACATGTTTTTCTTCAGGCTTTTATTGCCATCTAGTGGAACACCGGTGAGGTTACAATCTGAAAGAAGATTTATGCAAAATGATTTCTAGATATTTATAAAAGATTATCAAAATGGCATTATTTTAACCCAACTTTATAAGATACTTAAGTGATGAAAAAATGTATCTTATTCACTTTCTATATAATAACAGTATTCCAAATACACACATGCCTGATTTTTTAAAAATAGATCAGAAAAATATTTTTAATTCCCAGAAATTTATTGAATTAACATTAAAATTACAAAGCTAGAAAAAAAGCTTTCATATTTACTCTTAGTAAAATATCTTTACTTCTCTAAAGTTATATTTTTAAAAGAATTTTCCAAAATTTATTCCCACGAAAAGGGAAATAATAAAAACATCTTTGAAGACATTTATTTATTTATTGAAGCAGTCTTTAAAAATATTTTCAACACAGCATCAAATTGTATGTCACATGTTTGTCCTTCTGGAATATAATGCTGAGGAAAAGACACCTCACAAACTGAAGCACAGAGAGGAAAATCCAGAATCTAAGTCTTTTTCTTTTTTTTTTTTGCATAGAAGAACAGGGGTGTAGGCCAAAGGTACAGGGGGGTGAGAGGATTCACCAGAGACAGAGTGGTGAGAACAGACCAATCTACTGAAGTACACTGCTGAGGGGAGCAGAGGTTGAGACAGGAGAGGTCTGCCGTGCCATGTGTAGGTTAGCTCCCTGCCCAGGGACTCAAACTCAGGCCTTGGCAGTGTTAGCACTGAGACTTAGCTAAGCCACCAGGAGGTCCCAGTATCTAAGTCTTAATTTTGTTTTACTTTAATTTTCACATATCTGATCAAAGCCTCTCTCTAAAAGAATAAAAAATACTATCTATTCTGAGACAAAAAACATGACAGCACTTTCAATTCCAGTGCTTACAAACCTGTATTTCTCATTACTTTGCCTTCTACAGCCAATAAAATCCTCAGGTCTAAATTCTAATTTTAAAATGCTTCTCATATTAAACCCTTTTCCTTTTCTAAAGCTCATGTTCTTATCTTCCTAATTGGTGTTTTACTGTCCAGGATTTCCACTAAAAAAAATCCACTTGTCTTGCCAGAGGGGAGGGAGCACGAAAGACTTATGGGGATGTACTGTGGGTGCTCTGCTGATAGGTTTGGGGTAGTTAACAATACCTGAGGAGTGAGATCCCATACCTCTAAGACACAAACAACGATATAAACCAATGTCAATTCAATTTTAAAAATTAGATTAAGAAAAACCCACTTGTATACTAGTTATCCCTCTAAAAACATATCAATCACCAACTCCAGAAGACCCTGCCTCTAAAACCCTTCTAAGTATTCCTAATGCTTTCCTAGCTGCACTGCCACTGTGCAGACCTCAGGGCAGACCTCAATGCAGACCTCCATTGCACTTGGACTACGCTGCAATTATCTTTGGTTGTCTCTCCCACTTAGACTGAGGTAGGGAGAGAGACTTGTATCTCTTTGTATCTTCAAAACTCAGTAATTGCCCGAATGGATAAATGACCACTAAACGGTCTGTGGAATGCTTTTTTTATGATTTGTCATGAGAGGGTTAAACATCTCAAAGCATCTGAAGCCAAGAGAAGCATAATTTCATCAATGGTTAAAAAGAACACAGCTAAATATTGACACTTACTATCGCTAAAGAAAAACCCTAAATGACGTTTCTGTTCCATGGTTAGTGTCCCTCTTGATACCACCAGGAGAAAACAATGGTCTTAAATGATATGTAATCCTAAATTGAACATTTTTACCCCAGGCACCAAAGCTGAAAATGTCTCCTAGTCATAAACTCTAATTCTATTCTTGTCAAATACAGATAACAATATAGTTACCTTCTAAAAAAAAAATAAGGTTCAATATATTGTTTAGAATGAATATTTTATAGCATATCACTCCTACAAATACAGTAATACAGAAAAAATAAAAAATTAGAGCAAACGGACTCTTAACTGTCATCTAATGCAATCACATCTTTTCACACATGAAGAAACTGAGTCAGAAAGCAATTGAAATGATTTTCCTTTAATAAGCAAAATGTTTAAGTTAACTTTCGAGCCTACTCTCTTGATTCTAATTCTAGCACCTTTCCACATGCTTTAATAAAGCTCTATAGTTGGTATAGAGCTCTACAGTTGGTATGTGGTTTTAGTATTATTTTATTGAGGAATATTAAGAAGTCAAGTCAAATCCACTAACTTAACTTCATAGAAGTACCTTAAACATTAGAAAACATTCTGCCCAAACTCCCTTTATTCAAAAAGAAAAAAGCCAAAAAGAAATTTAATAATAACACGTGTAATTCCTATATACAGAGACCCAGGAAGTTTTCATACATTTATTTTTTTCAAGAGGCTCACTCATTAATTTTACACTAATTCTGAACATCTAATCCAATCGAATTCAAGGTATGCTCATAATAATTAAGAAGGCATGCTTCTTAAGTCAAAGAAATAAAATTATTGCTAATTGGGATTTAAAATTTTTTCTCAATTCCCAATTTTATTACATTCAACAATCTTCCATAACACACAAAACTATTCATATACTTCCTTAAGGTTTTTATTGGAAATACTTCAAACAAAAGGGTTGGTTAGAACTGTATCATATTTAAAGAATATGTTTGGATTTGACCTAAAATAAAAGCTAAGCAGTAAAAACAAAATTCACCTCAGGGGGTAAGGTGCCTCCAAGAGGTAGGAAATCAACCTCCTAAGCAGCTGTTAACATGGAGGTGTGAAAAGAGGATTTATGATCGCTGATAAAGAGAAACAAGACTTATGTATCAAGATGTCAGACACAGAAGACAAACAGTAGTTTCAAATGTGATCCTTAAATTAAAAAATCACAAGAGCAGACATTCAGAAGTACAAGCTTTGATCTGTGATGGAGCTGATATTCACAGAGACAGTTTCAGTGGCAACACCCCAGAGGGAGAAGCAGCAGGGATTTATTTATTTAACAGTAGTTAATAATTCTCCTAAACAGAAGCCAGCTAGTTTCGAATAACATCTATTAAATTTGTAAACTGAGAAATTCACATGACCATCAGGGGATTTAAATCTAGGCTACCTCTAATTTTCTATAAGTTTTTTGCTTTAGCTATTTATTCAAAAATCTCTGCGCCATAACAAAAACATAATTAACCATGATTTTTGGGTCAGAGTGTTACAGCACAGAAAGCAAATTATTTCATTTCATTTCTCCAAATTACAGTGGATAAATCAATGTTTCATGTGTATATATGACTGCTTTCAGGCTAAGAATGTGATACAATAATAATCTCTAAATTTATCAATTTCATGTTTTCTGCTTTACTATAACAAACCATACTGCATCCCAATGAGCAATGAAAGCAAAAATAAGCCCCAAGCCTACTATGTTATAAAAATTTACCTAGCTTATTATAACAACCATCTGCCTGCAGGAAGGAAAAGCTTCTGTGAATCAATTATTATCTAAAGGCAGTAACATTTTCTTAAGAAAGAGAAAAGTCATGCTCACACAAGCAGATCAATACCTTTCCAGGGACTCGGAGATTCTCAATGACACCCAGATCACTGAGGCTTTCTGGAGGGCTTTTCAGACCCTTAAAAAAAAAAAGATTAAAAAAATTTTAATTGTGCTGCAGAACAATGAAATGATAGAATATATTTAATAAAAGAGAAATCACCATTTTAGAAAAAGATTTTCTTGCTTTAAAGTATATAGAAATATGTCCTAAAAACAATCGTCTTAATACAGTCAGTACTACTATTAAATCAAGTCAAGTCGTACTTTTTGTATTCAAAAATAAACATTACATTGCACCTTCTTGATTAATGGTTAAAGTCTAATTTAACCATGATCTAAAAACAACCAAAAGAAAAGAAACTTGGGTGACAAAAAGCATGGTATAAAAGCACTTTTCTATTACTAATTATTATCAAGTTCACCCAATAAATATACATGTTGCTTTAATATGCACCTGAAACTTAAAGAATGTTGTAATGTTTCAATAAAAAAGTTCAAGTTATTATGAGTCACAAATATACCAACCAATTGAATTAATCACAGATTTTTAAAGACTGCAAAATGCTTAATTAATACATAAGTAATTCCTTGATTTTACCTGGTATTTCTCATCAATACCCATTTTACACTGCATAATTGAAACTGCTTTCTACTTGTTCCTTAGCTCATTGGTACCTGGGACTTTGTATATTCATACCAACTGAAGAATTTTGAGTCTCATTTGCACCAGGGAAAATTATGAAAACAGAAAGAACCTACCAATTTAAATTTCCTTTGAAAGTCTACTTTTAAAAAACAGGCTATTCAAAACAGACACCTAAAATCCCTATAATATTAGGCTGTAAGCAAAAGTAGCAGAGAGGAGATTTATGCTACAGTTAAGTTTTCATCCTTTAGGTGCCCAACACTGGCCCTTTGGTGTCCTCAGTAACCAAAATGCATGTTACATTTAAGTTGGTTATTGAAGACTTAAGAGAACCTGCTTATTTTTAAATTATAAGAGGTGTGTATTTTATCTTCTCTATTACAAAATACCGCATCATATCCCAGAATTTTTTATGACAGGTCTTCTGCCTCACCACCAAGTCTTCCATTTCTCACAGAATACTCCCAATCAGCCTTCTGTAGCTCTCTGTAGCGCTCGTGCTCTCTCTCTCTAACACACACACACACACACACACACACACACACACACACACACACACACACCACCCTCTAAAGAAACCTGTACTTCACTGTCAGAGTTAACTTTTGTTTGAAGTTTTTCTAAATCCCTATGCTTCAAAGCACACACTATTTCTCAGTCTGACCCCATGGATCATCTCCAAGAATAACACTGTGGGGAATTTTTTTGAATGTAAGATTCCCAGGTCCCATCAGATCTAATGAGTGGGTATTTTTAGATTATAATCAGGAATTGCATTTTAACAAGCAACTCTGGTGATTCATATAATCACTAATGTTTCAGAAACCCAGCTAAATATTTTTCTCTGCCAAAGTAGAATTAAATATATTTCTTTTTCCCTCCCAGACTAAGTCCCAAGAGAAGAGACAACTTATGTTTTGCCTCTGTAGCTCAGTGGCTAGCAAATTTCGAGGAACAGACTAATCATCAAAGAAATGAGTAAATTACTCACAGAAGCCCTGGTCAAGTTCCAATCGCTAACTAATTAGAACAATGTTCCCAGGGAACATAAAATTGACTTTAAAATGAAGTTTCTGGGGAAGTTTGCTAGAATAAGAACAGCATACCAAGAAGCGATGTCTTAAAATAAGTGAGAAAATAGCAATATTCAACTACTCTGTCTGTTCTTCCTTGTCCCAATTTGTCATCAGCAGCCATCATCAGTCTATAGCTTCAAAAGTATTTATACAGAAGGCAAAGCTGGGTCATAAAACTAAATTTCTCTGTACATTACATACACACAGTACATAAACACATACACACATTCACATAAAGTGAAATTTCATAATTTAATTCAAAATCACAATTCCCTCTAACGTATTTTTAATGTATTTGACACACCTTTTAAATAAAAAATTTTAAAGTGTAGATTTGTTTAACCAATCTAACAGAAATCTCAGAGGAATATTATAATATTATCATGTGTAATGTTCTTTTTCCTCAGAGTCAAGAAACCAATGCTTGAAATGTAAATAAGTGACTGATATACACCATTATCTATAAGAAGGCATTAACTCCAAATCAGTCACACACAGTAATAGGCTAGAAATCTTATATATATGTTAGGAAGCAGAGAAGTGCAGTCTGTCAAGGTTGGGCTGTGTGGTCTTTAACAACTGACCTAACCTGCCTATCATTATATTCTAATGATGATGACAATAACTCAGAGGTTGTAATAAGGAGTAAAGGAGCTAATGTATGTGAGAGGCCATAAATAGTGTCTAGTACATGACAACCATTCTTCAAGTGTCAATTATTCTGAATATCACTGTGATCACAAAGAAATGCTTTTCTATTATCAAAACAGAAATGAAGAATTACATAAATGTCTCAGAGTAAAACACCTGACACCCACCTGTGTTTTAGGATTATAGATCTTAAACGCTTTGGTTAACAATTTTTTTAATTTCTAACAAATATTAAGTCATCATTTTTATTTTCTCTTTAACTGTCTAATTCATGACTTTCACTGTAATCATTAGCCATCTGATTTTCTTTGGTTTTTGTTTCAATAGTTTTCCATTTATATTCATACAAAATTCAGCATAAATAACACCTGCCTCTGCACTTTTTTTGCCCAAATCAGATTAACATTTCAGACTATTTCTGTTATATCTACTTATCCTTAGTTCCTTCTGAGACTTCACAAAAAGTGCCATTGTGCGGTCACTGATGACCACTATGCTACCCAATCCAAAGGTTCATTCTCACCTTGCTTAACCTGACTGCAACATTTAACCCACTCTGTGACTCCCTCTTTTAAATTCCTTACTTGACCTCTAAGACTCACTCCCTATCCGCTCTTCCTCCCAAGCATTTATCATTATGTCTGCCTTAGTAATTGTCTGTTTTGTTCACTCATGCACATCCCCCATACTTAGAATACTGCCTGGCACACAGTACTCAACAAACAACTGTTAAATGAACTGAACTGAAAGAACAGACCAGATCTCACCTAAGAAAGCTAACAAATCCACCCCATCACTCTTTCTCAAAAACACCTGATTCATAGAACTAAATTTTGCATCTATCTAGATTAATAATATATTATTAGCATAATCTGTAATCAAAATGAAACATTTTTGTGTATATGTATTTGTAATACTACTATATATTCCCATAACAAACAGTATTAAAGAAAATCTCGAATTTAATTTTAGGCAACACCCTAATTTCATACTTCCTGGATTCACCAACTGTGTATTAATGGTGATCAAATGTGTGGAAGCAAAGTCACAAACATATATAACACTGATAACTTTTAAAAAATGCATAAAACTCTCAATTTACCTAACTTTTCATGTAGTAGCTCATTTTTCACATGTTCTTGAAATTTTTCTTTCATCCCAAGTAAGCAGATTTGACTGCACTAGTCCTGGTTGAGGCTGAAGAGTTACCATGTTCAGCACAATTTCATTACATTTGGGAGGCATAAACGTGGACTTCTATATTTTCTTCTGTCTCACTCATTACAAAATACAACTAAAAAGTAAACCAAATAAAGCTGCAATACAACAACGTTGATGTTTACTAACTGTACTGCAATGCACAGTAAACAACCTGAGAGAGCACTCAGCTGATACACACAAATCCAAAAAGGCAGTTTAAGAATATTAGTGGTGTAATATACAAAATTGCATATCATCTTAAAAATTAAACAGGTACCTGAAATCTTCTATTGCTTGAAGTACTGCAATAGCCTGCTCCCAGTTTCCCTGCTCTCCCACCATCAAAGTAGCCACAGAGATGTTTATGATCAAGCACTTCCTTGACAAGGCATATAAACTATTAACTGCTTTATCTCTTTATCTTCACCACACCATGTAAAAATCACCACTAGGTCAATCCTATGAAGTACATGTTGTCATTCCTCTTTTAAAGATACAGAATCAAATGCTAAAAAAAAAAAAAAAAAAGGTAGGAGACTTCCTCAAGATCACACTGCTATTGCAGGATGGAGTGGGACTCACTCATTCTCCAGTAAGTAGTATGAAGCGTAACAACAGGACTCAACAAAAGTGAGGGATCACTGAGTACTACCCACTTACTCAAATCTTTTTTTGTAATTCACAGGACTCTTTAGACTATGTCTATGACATTAATAATATGTGACAGTATATTGATAGGACTTACTTACTGGTCCCCAGAATCTAGCATTTGTAACCTGTACAGATATTTCAAATTCTGAATTCTAAAAGAAGAATTTAATTTGGAGTCTGTATTCTTTTTTTAATCAACTAAAAACCTGGAAGCGTCCATTAAATGATTATCCAATAGTCTCAAAGTCAAGCTGACTTAAAACTAAATTATTCTTCTCTCATATTAAAAAATGAACATTTCTAGTGAAATATTAGTTTAAGTTAAAATCAAATCATGATAAATAATTAGGAAAAAAAGGAGTTTTCTCCCACTTCTTGCTTGAAGAAGCTGAGGCAGAATTAGGAAGTCACTAAATAGGATAGAAAATAACCAAAGTATATATTCCCCAATTTCCTTTCGGGGGTGGGGGGGTAGATGATTATTTTTCCATCACAATGATTTTTTAAAGGAGCTTTTCACAAAGAATTTCCACATATTAGCTTACTGATGAATCTCATAACAGATGTGATATAAAATTAACGAAGTAAAAATACTAAGTATTGGGGCATGTTCACAGCAGAAACTTAAGCTACAAGATTCTGGAACTCCTAAAAGGCATAATGCCACCATTCTGTCTTAGGTTACCGGATTTTTGGAGGGTTTTCACTCTTTCCAGGTCATCTCTTTTCCTGGAAACAGGTCGCTGCCATCCCCAAGCCACCTGCTCAAAGATGACAGACAGCTTGGATGAGGGGACCCCTGCAAAACAACTGAGACTGTCACTGGAAAGATGGCAATGGGGAAGGAGGGGAGACAAAGGTAGCTTCTGACTCACTCACTATATTTGTCTAGAGGAATGTTTCTGGGACGCCGCTACCTTCTCCAGCAGAACTCCGATTCTTTAGGCTAAGGTGAGTTTTCATGGGCGTGCCCTCGCTTCCCCAGTCCCTAACACCTGCCACCACCTATAACTTAAGTCTCTACCCACCGCGGCCTAGGGACAGAACATCTCGGCTCCTGTCACAGCGAATGTGAAGAAGGACTTTGCTTCAGTCCCCGCGACTTACCTGTCGGGCCATAAGAGATTTAATTTTTTGCATGTCGAAATCGTGAGGGGATACCCTGTCACAAAGAACTAACAAATCACACCAGAACACCAGATAGCTGTACCCAACACAAGGCAGCCATAGTGAGAGGTCACGTGGAGCTATCGACCAGGGTCGCCCTTCCCTGCTCTGGGCATGCTGGGAACTGTAGTCTTCCGGTTACGGCGCTACCTGTAGCGGAGGTGAAAGGATAACCCGGGCACTACACTTCCCAGCAAGCAAAACGAAGGGCGCGCCTCAGTTAAGCCGGCAAATCCTGTCGCTCTGAGGTACCGCGGCTACAGCCGCTCTCTAAGGCCACTGGTTCCCGGTTCCTCCGCTTCCGCGGGGTAAAAATCTAACTCAAAAGTAAGCAGCTATTGAGTGACAGAAACAAATACTGAGGAGACACTACATAAACCACACCGGAGTGCATTGGAGGCAACTTCAGCTGGTCTAGAGTGGAGGGGTAAAAGGCCGCGACACTGACGCCTAGCGGAACTCAAGGGAGCGTGCTTCCGAGAGGTGACCCGAGAACCTGGAACGCCCCTGGTGGCGCCGGGCTGGGTCTAAGGAAGCGTGTAATAGAGGTTTTCCAGTTGGCTGCTGGCCAGGGTTAGGACTGTTTGTTCTTCCTCAGTCTTGACGTTCTCTGCAAAAAAAAAAAAAAAACAAAAAAAAACTTAAATCCAAAGGATTTAACCTCCACCTTTTACAACTGCTTGACTACCTGCACAGTCTAAGACAAAGTGGGAGTACACAAGTCACTTTAAAGTCCTCTTTTCAGCGTTTTTGCAGTTTAGCTAAACAGAGGAAAGGAATAGAGGAGTCATTTGAGATTCAGTTTAAGAACTTTACAGTTATGAGAAAATACCTGGGAAAAAAAGAGACCTGGAGTTAATAATAATGGCTGTTTACTGAATGCTTGCTACTTGTGAACTCTGTTAATAGCTTTATGTTTATTATCTCATTTATCCACACAAGCATCCTAAGGAGTTTATATTATTATTCCCATTTTAAGGATGAGGAAGCTGAAATTATGTAACTTGTTTAATATTACTGCAGATGTGCAAGCAGAAATTGAAGGACTGATTATCCAGATGTTTTAAGCAAGGGATTCATGTATGGTGCTGACGGGTCAGTCCTGAGCATGGTACCAGTGACCATTTGAAATATACATTTATTTTCAGTTGTATTCAATTGTATTCAATTTTCAATGTTTATTAGAAAAAAACCCATAATTTAAAAAAATTTCTTGTAATAACTGAAAAAATGTTAGCAATGTGCCACACTAATGAAAAATATTAGGTCAACAGTAGTATGGATGGTACTCAGGTCAAGCAAAAATAATAAAATGGTTTGCAAGTAATTGAAATTTGGGGGATGCTAATATAGAGGTTATTTAACCCTTAAGTTCTCTTAAGTTCTGTTACTTGACCTTTGAGAGTCTTATTAGTTTTTATAAGTGAGGTTGAAATAGTTGACCTAGAGTTTTCTAAGGATAAATGAGATGATGAGGATGAATGCAATTTATAAATTTTAAAGTACATTGCAACTTTGAGGTATTATAGTCATCACTCTTGCTCCAATAGGACCACTCTACGTATATTTCTATCATTATTTCTATTAACAGTTCCTTTTGAAACTTTATGTGTTTCTCTGACTCTTATTTTAACCTTATAAGGAAATTCTCTTCACTTTAGGGCAGTCTTAGTTTAATTCATTCTTTACCTTCTCTGATCTTTATTCCCAGATGGCTCTCAAAGTGTGAAAATCTTCAATATATAAAAGTCCCTAAAGCATCAAAAGAAACAGAGGCTGCCAACCATATTGGTATATAAAATGAAACCCAATTCAGTAAGTGTTTGTTGATTGTTGGGCACAAGACAGCACTGTACTAAGCACTTTACATTAATGAAACACTGTTGTGGTTGTCAAGCCATATACAATATAGTTAAAAGAGTATATTAGGGGTGACCCAAATCCAGAAGTTCTGAAACCGTACTGTTGAGATTTACACTGAAAGTGCCATTATTATTTTTATTGTTTTCTTATGGGTTATTCCCATAAGAAAGATTGAAAGATCTTGTGTAAGATTGAAGCATATTATTTCATTCTCATCTTTCAAAAATACAGATATGAGATTTATTTAGGACTTTCACACTTGCGTGAGGATTATTAGTGGTAGAGCAAATTAGTGGAAAATGTGGTTGGCCTACCAACAAATCTTAAGATAAAGTCCCTTGGTAATGTAGTGACAGCCCTGGTTTATTTTTTTTTATTTTTGCAGATTGGAACATCAAAGCTGAGAGTTTATAAGTTGATCAGCCTCAGAGCAGCAGCAACAGCAAAATGGTAGGGTAAGGGGTATTTTTGATGGTTCAAACAGGAGGAGCCTCTGGAAGGTTAAATAAAGCTGAGATTCTGGTTTGATTAGGAAGATACATTTCTATGCATCCTCTAAATAGCAAAGCAGTGCAAAGATGTGACCCCTCCAAATAACAACAGCAACAATAGTATTAATAATAAATAAGTAAATAATAATTTTCTGCTACTGAGCAAATAGTAGCAGAAAGCAGAACTTATGCTGAAAGTAAAGCAGGGACCTGGAGAGAACTATGCAGCAATGCACAGTCATTTAGCATCTGTAGCCTGTGAATCCAGGCTTCTGAAAGTCAGCATTTTAGACTTAACTATATCGTAATCACTGGTAGGGGCAATTGTGATGCCCTCCTCTGGCAGACAACTTTTCCCTGAAAATATATTCTTTCCTAGGATTTATTTTATGACTGTTTGCTTTCCCCAGTTCTATTTAGTCCCCTCATTGACTTGCATTTCACCACCTCTCCTTCCCAATGGTTCCTACATTACAGAACACTCATATGTTATTAATAAGTAAAAAATGTGGAGATTTTAAATGCATGTAGTAGACTATTGGGTTGATTTTTTTTTTAAAAAAGACAGACTTACTTACAATTTAAACAAACTAAACAGTAAACTGCAGTGTGACTTGAGGTGACAGAGTAGTCTTATACCAACCCACCCCACAACACACACGCACACACACACACACAGTACCCCAAGCTACTTACATAGCGTGAATTCTTGAATTTAATCAAATTTAGATTATATTTCTTAATTTAATCACTTTTTTTTGTTTTAAATGCAAATGTAACTAAGATCAACAAACAATAAAGCTCTCGAATTCTTTGGGAGAGCATTTTCTCAGTGAGTTACAGGTGAGATGTGAGATATTGATGGTGGGAAATTTCTTACAATAATAAAATTCATTAAACATTTTTAGCAATCATGCAAAAATAACAATAAAATTGAAGTTATTTTTTAACGTGACCTGTATGGACCTGTGTACATGTCTTTAATCGATAATTAAGAGTTTATGCTGACCATCTTCCACTAGAGGGCACTTTCTCGTGGTGATGCGCTAGCCCAAGTTGAGCTATTCAGGTGTCATTTTTAATGTGTCATAACATGAAAAGATCATAACTGTGATTTATTTTGGCATTTAATTTATTTACATAACTGTCACCTATTTCATAAAAGTATATATTTCAGTTCAACAAGGAACTCAATAAAAATCAGTCCTTTCAATTAAATAAATTTAATTTAATGGTAGGAAAAACTATTTTTTGCCTTTATCTCTTTTGCCTAGGTGCCAAAAAACTTCATCATGAGCCAGAAGTGAGTTGGAAAAACACTGGAAGGAGCTTAGTTAGTAAAATCAATTAAGAATTAACATTGATTTAAAAGATGTCCGGGAACTCTGTATGATTTTTGTAGAATTTCCTTGTATTTTTTATAATCCATATTAAAATTTATATGCATTTCTTAAGTATCAACTAAAAATCAGAACACATGGGTTATAGAAAATTTGAGATCTTTTTCTGGGGGGAACAACTTAACCATAATAGTTAAGCATAATGTTAAGGATCCCTATATGATTAGGACTGTTCTATTTGACAAGTGCAGAGGGAAAATAAACATGAATTAATTGGCGTTAATGAGATTAGTGCTATAAAAATATGTATATGAAGTAACAGAGAAAATTGTGGTATATTTTTCCAGTGTTCTTCCAACTCAGTTCTGGCTCATGATGAAGTTTTTTGGTACCTAGGCAAAAGAGATAAAGAAAAAATTGTTTTTCCTAGTATTAAAATTATTTAATTGAAAGGACTGATTTTTATTGAGCTTTTTGTTGTATTTAAATATATCCTTTTATGAAATAAGTGATAATGTTATATAAATAAAATTCACATTTTATTTACCAAGGGAGGTGAATGCCATTTTTCTGAAGCATGGAGAGATCACAAAATGACCTCTGAAGAAGCTTCAGGTTTTCCAACAGTGGTGTTTTTTTTGCCTATAGAAGCAAATTTAGGTTGGTTAGCAGCATTAATGCAAAAGTGTTTTCAAACTTGGATTCCAAAGTAAATATCATTCCATTTTTTACCGTTTGTTACTCTTGAGGAATATTCTTCCCCTATCATCATAGAACTTCTTCAGTGAATCTTAACTGTTAAATATTATTTGTGCGAGGAATTTTGCTTGGTTTAATGCCGATTTGGCTGTATGTTTCTTATTTTATATAGTGGAAAGCTTGGAGCAGAGTCTATCTGCAAATTGAGGTTAACTTACAACTTATTGATAGTAAATGAAGCGGACGTGGAATCCAGACTGCCTGCGGCCATCACAGTGACAAGGCCGGGCTGAAAAGCTGTAGCCCAGACACTGCCACAGACGCTGGATCTTTGAACCGTTGGTTCATTTCCTCTGTGCTCTCCCTGTGAAAATGTGGCGGCAGATACTATCTGTTGGCATAAGCTTTTCATTATAATTATGCACGGTCCATGATTCAGTTTCACTTGGAAACACACCTGTGGTTTGCTTTTAAAAATAATAAAGACCCATAGGTCCAATACTACCATTGCAAACATTTGTAATAGGAAATATTACCCAAAACAGTATATTTTTAAAGACTTTCAGGTGTTCTATTTTGATTCTTTGGTGAACTTTTACATGTTAGTGACTTCACAATGACTTATAACCAGTTGACAGATATATGGAATACGTCAATTTTCGTATAAAAACTTACCATTCTGAAATAATGACAAGGTTTTGCATGATAGGAAACTTGTTTTCATTTTTAAGGAAATTTCAAAATATGCTCTCATTATGAAGGAATATGGCTTTAAGTTACCCAAAAGAATGTTTTCCCTCATGTAATTATTAACTGTCATAAAATATAGTGAGAATTAGTGATAATCACTAAGAAGCTTTTGTGAAAGCTGTGTCTTGCAAAGCATATAACAGGTGTTCCCACTCCCTGTGTCCTTTGTATACACATTCATTCTGTATTCAAATCACAGAAGCAAGAGGCAGGATAGGGTCTGTTACCTCACTGCTAATTTCCCTGGCAAACAAACCAGCAGCTGCTGGTCCATGAACCAAGTTACCACCAGGAAGAGGATACCGCATGTATGGGGACAGGATGCCTTCATGGAGTCCTTCAGCAGCACAATTGGGGTCTTTTGGTGCAAAGTATACCTTCTTCTCCTAGGTAAGTCACTGTATCAATTTTTTTTTAATCGTGGGCATAAGATAAATATTAGCTTTAAGCTGTAGATTCACTCAGGTAATTGAAGAACAGTTCAGAACCTTTTAAACAATAACACACTTTGTTCCAAGAGTAGATACATTTAGGAGAAATGAGGCTCAATAAATAGATGGTTATTGTTTCTTAGAGCAACAATTATTGTCAATAGTCCTATTATTAAGAAAGTTAAGACATTCTGAAATCCTAGTGATTTTCTTTTTACAATCTTTACCTATAGCTTCAGTAGACTTTAAGGCATTTTATTTTAACAAGTATCCCCATAGGCCATGAATTTGTGACCACTTATTGTGGAACTCAAAACAGTTTATGAAAATTATTTTCTCATTTATTTATTAAAAACATTGTCACCAACTATTAGCTTTATTTTAAATTACCTATCTTATGAAATATGAAAAAACGTGAAGTTCCAAATGGACAAAAAATATTTTCTACACAGATGAGGACAAATTTGTCAACCGTTTTATTCCTCCAAAATGGTTTTTGTCTTTCTTTGTCCAGTGACTAGTCTGTTAAAACCATGTTTTCTCTTTTAGTATTTTTGCCTCATTCTCCTCCTTTATGCTTAGAGATTAAAGGAGTCTTTCTCCAACATTCCCACTGTTTTTATCTGTCATTTTTTTTAAATCAAATGTCCTCTTTTCCATTCTTCCTGTGTATCAATGTTTTTTAAAGTCAAGTTGGTTTCTTATTTTTTTATATTCAACAGACAGGAATTTTTTTAAAGGCTTTATTCCTTAAATTTTAAGCACAACTTTGCTAAATAAGCCATTTAAGTTTTGGTCTTCTCCAGTGGTTTAAAGTCTTGCTTTCTTAGGTTTTTGTTGTTGTTATAGTTTTTACTGCAAATGTGATTGTACTCAAACATGTACTTGGTGCTGGACATATCCCACATCTTTGAAATACATATTATGCAAATATTTTTTAAAGCATTTGAGTGTCTGTCGTGGCAACTGTTCTAGTGTTTCTGTTGTCAAATTTTAGCCTGTTTATATTTAATTTTTAAGATTTTTAGAAAAATTAAGCAATTGCCATATTTCGCTTTTATCCTTGTGCATTTTTCTCAGCTTTGAAAGTCTCCTGTATGTTAGTGCTCCACTAACTGTTAACTGCTGTTAATTTTATAACAGCAACAACACTGTAATTTCATACAAATGCTTTTGTAAAGAACTTTAATAAGAACTTAGACATAATTCATTTGAGGAACTCAACTAAAATAAAGTTAAAATATACTTTCGAGAAATAGCATATTCTTAAATAATTAAAGCTTTAATTATAGCTTAGGACTTTCTTATGCAAATTTACTTTTCTCCATTAGTAATGTGTTATAAACATCATAGGTAGCATGGAAAACTTATTGGTGTTTTGGATATTGAATTTGTTTTTCTTTTCTAAAGAGATCCTAAAAATTTGAAATTCAAAATGTAGTTTGTAAGGTATAGCTTCATAATTTCTATTTTCTCTAATGATGAAAGAGTTTATTTTTAGTCAACAAGTTGTGTTATGCATGATAATGGGGAAGTAAATGCCAACTATTTTGAGCTACACCTAGAGGTCACTTTGTGAAGTCTCATGTTTATATTCAATACAATGGAACTGGTTTAGGGAGTTTTTTGTTGTTGAAATATAGATAAATTTTACTGTATGCCTTCAATTCTTTCTTAACAATGGGCACTAATTTATTCTGCTATTGCTATATAATTTAAGAGTCTCTAAAAAGGAAATTATTGCTATAATTTTGTATGTCAGATTAGTAATGCTATCATAATGCCTCTTCAGAAAAGTATATGCCTAATATGCAAAAAAACAAAGAATTTTCCTTATTTATATGCAAAAATATTAGTGAATCTAATCACAAAATTAAATTTTCATTTTAGTTCAAATATATGGAATAGCCAAAAGAAAATGAAATTTCATCATTTATTTTCTTGAAGTTTATTTGTTCACACAAAGGGTGACTTTCAAAGATTAATAGTTCTAGTCTTTTAGGTTTTCTCATACAATTAGAAAAGAGCCCTTAAAAATTTTTCAAAAAGAAGCTAGCTTCTGGACTCCCTGGTGGCTCCCCAGTTAAGCGCTGCACTGTGGAGCTGTCATCAGTGGGGACTTGAGTTTGACGCCTCGACGGGGAGATTCCCACATGGCGTGGCAGACCTCTCCTGCCTTGCCCACTGCTCCCCCCAGCAGTGTATTTCTGTCCATCTGCTTGTTCTGCTCCCTACTCTGTCTCCGGTGAACCTTCTCGCCACCCCACACCTCTGGCCTGTACCCCAGCTTGTATGCATAAGTAAATAAATCTTTAAAAAAAAGAAGAAGCTAGCTTTAAGTTCATAAACGCCTATTTTGATGATGTGGATTCATCACATTGTAGTGGAAAATACAGCAATGGTTCGAGAGTATGTGTTCCTAAAATGAAGAAGCATCCAATTATCTGCTAATTCCCCAAAGTTCACTACAAGTAAGGATTGCATCATATTCAATAGGTTACTGTCTTTCCTCTGATGTGAAAAAAATTATAGGTGGCTGAGAAGAGATACTGTGTAAAGAAAATTTCATTCCTTGCTGACATATTTATAACTTGCTGCCTATAGTATCTGATAAAAATGGTAGAGGCAATCTAAGCAAACAGCAATTATAACAGTTGTACTATCTCTTGCTGTCATACATACATTTTTAAAAAGCACACATATCTGAAAAAATTCAGATGATATGACTTCATATCTTTGATGTGATAAGCATCCAACATATTCAGAGATATTGTTGACAATATATTATTTAAGGTGTTATGTGATGCAGTTTCTAAAATGGCCCAAAGAACTAGTTCACACTTCTTCAACAATTAATGTAAGTGCCATACAAAATGTTATTTTCTACTAAAGTAGTTTCCTTTTTTCCCTGTGCTACAGTATTTGTATTATATTTAATATTTTATTATTTACCATTTACTTCCCATAACTTCACTCATAGACTCTATAGGCTTTCCATTCTTAAAATTCAACATTCTGATTCAAGATCGAAAAATCTCCAACGTTTCTATTCTAGCCATGCTAGCACTCTTTAGTAATAAAGTTCCTTGTTACCATTATAGAATATTACTATCTCAATTAGCCCTTTTCAACCACAATTACAAAAATAGTAAATAGAAAAGGGTTTGTCTCCTTTTCAAAAAAAAAAAAAAGTAAACAAGGACTTCTGCAATGCCCTCTCCGATGACAGGAACAGAATGACCAGAATTGCATTTAGGCCATCTATAGTCACATCTCAGACTAGCAGTGGTTTCTCAGTTGGCTGTGAAATGTATTAAATTGACAAATAAGTCAATGATCAGACTGCTCACTATCAGAGGCAACTAATGAATTCCCTGTCAGCAGCCTTTCAGCTTATTCCAGTGCATTCTCCAGACAATGATCTGCATTCCCAGCAGCCCCCTTTTTAGTAACAAACATAGAATTGCCACTTTATTAAAGACTGTCTAGGGATTGACAACTTAATAGGTGAACTAAAACCTGAAACTCAATACTTCAAAGTTCCTTGGGCTCTCTCTATTAAGTATGGGCCCTTCACCTTCAAATTTTAAGGTAAATGTTACCCTGAGAAAAGCACCCCATGAAGTCAAGAACATAAACTTGAAAAGTTGAGAAAGGTGGTAGACCTTATCTAATACTATTCCCTTTTCATATATGAGAAAACCCAAGGTCCAGTGAATTAAAATGACCTCTGTGGTCACTTAACCAGACCAATCACCATTTTATCTCAACTGTGTCCTTGCTAAGTCTTTGCATTTCAAAGATTTTTTAACTTTATCGAAGTATCAAATATTCTAATCTCCCTGCAGTTTAAAGATTAGGTTTCTGAACTTCACTTTTTGAAGGCAATTTGTAAGTGATGAAGTCTAGGCTATATGATTATAGTGAGAGTAGGACAAAGGAATCCATGATCAGGAGTGAACCATGAAATCTTCATAAATATTTTCATATTCACTCAAGTGAAACAGAAGACAGCAACATGCTTAATAAATACAGTAAAATTGCATCTTCATATCTTGTTTGTAATAATGGCTACTAAAAAACTGGTTTTTATTTACTGCTTACCAGGAAATCATCAGGAACTTCCTTTGACCAATTTCAATGAAAGACATGTAAATGCATGTTGTTTTGTACAGATAATACATACACTAAAAGGACCCTTTTCCTGTGCAGGCCCCCTATTCAGATATCCTATTACATATCTCTACATGTGTAACTGAAAGGACCTCACTCCCTTATGGCTGTCTCTGCTTGACACATCTGAGACTTCAACAGTTTAAGTCTTAGATGTGCTCTCATTTTCCTTTCTCTCTCTAAGAATTTCCTTTCAGGAACCACTACTTTTCTACGGTTAACCGAATCTCCTATGTCGATTTCCCAGCAACCAATTCCATCTTTTCTAATTAGAACAACTATAAATTTAACATTCTTGCACTTAGCAGAAAAAAGAAGCAAGTTCTCATTCCTGTTGCTATGGTATGTACATTCACTAAAATGAATAGCCCATCAGAGGAAAAAAAATGTAAGTTTTTTTCAGAAGAAATAACTGCAAATACAGAGCTCAAGAAGAGTATAAGATCCTCTCTAGACTCTGACCTAATTTGCAGCAACATGGCCAAAAACACCAACAAGATTGGGATTGTCAGTAATTAGGAGACTTAGCATAGTCCCTCCCTCAAGAGAATGATGAAGAAAACTGAAATCAACCGACACCCCAAGTACACCTCCTCCTTCTGTGGCAAAACCAAGATGAATTGGTGAGCCATGGGGATCTGGGACTGTTGTTCCTGCATGAAAACAGTGACTAGTGGTGCCTGGACCTACAACTGTCACGGTAAAGTCTGCCATTCTGAAGACTGAAGGAATTGAAAGACCAATAGAAATTCCACCATTCAAAACATTGTCAGTCTACAATAATGGGTTAATTTACGTAGCAGAATAACTTTGATTTGTTAATTTTAATTAATTTTCTGACATACATTGCATTAATTTAGCTTCTCAAAAGACTTGGCAATTAAGATCCTTCTAATTTTTACTGGGAAAAAAAGAGAGAAGAGCTTTAGGCCTATATTTACTTTTCCCATATAATCACCTAGTTTTCAGCCCATATAGTTCGTTTCAGTTCAGTATCTAGGAGTCCCTTCTTCCTCTAACCTCTTGATCTTCCTCCTGTTGAGTTCATTGTTCTAACTTCCCTGCCAGCACCAGGATCTCACTTGCTACCAATAGCTAGATCAAAACCTTGGGAACCTTTGCTCTTACCTCCACACTGGGAAAAAAAAAAAGACAATTTTACTGTTATTGGAATTTGATTCCTCATAGGAACAGGCTTATAACTTTTAGTTTCTTCAAAGTAATCATCACAAAAGACAAACAGACCTTTCTACCTTTCCCTTCCTTATGTTGATGGTCTTTTATAACATGCTTGGATAAAGTTTAATGATCCCCTTCCTAGTGTAGATGAAAAACAGAAACAATCAAAGAGAATGAGGATTTTGTATATGAGAAAGTCGAAAATGTAAGATATCTTTATTTGTCCCCAAATTGCCATCTTTTCTCACCCACTCCAGGATTTTATTCTACCTTCTCCCATCTCTTCTGCCCATCAACAATTCTCTTTCTAGTGTATCATTTCTAACAACTGCAAATATGCTATTCAACATCCATTCAAAGAAAATAAGAAGAAAGAAAAAAGTATTTTCCTGTTCCCCTTCACAGCAAAACTCCCCAAGAGTGTTGTCTGTACACGTTCCTTTCTTCCATCTCTGTGCAAAATACTCCCATTTTAATTTCTCCCTTTCTCTTCCTCACTATTTCAAACATCCATATGATGTAGATACCCTAGTGCCCTCTTTTAAAATAGAGACACGGAAACAAAAAGTTTTCTTTTTATTGAAGTAACATTTCATTATAACGTGTAAGGTTTAGGTGTTCATCATTATAAAGCAAGTATGTGTGTATTTTACTTTCATTTCATTGATAAAAGACCAGGTCTGTCTTTCACCACACAATTGACCTCCTTTACTGGATTTACCCACCCCCCCTTCCCTTCTGGTAACCATTAATTTGGTCTTAAAGTCTAGACATCATTTTTGTTTTATTTAATTCACTTGTTGTTTGATGCAAAAAGCTTTTTATTAGGATTGCAGCAACATGGTAGCCTGAGCCAAGGACTCTCGTCTCACTGCAAATACATAGAAATAGTCCATGAAATAAAAGACTATATCATGAATGAGGATAAAGGTGGGGAAATCCAGGGGCCAAAAACTAAGGAGAAAGCCACAGATATAGCAATAAGCGCATGCACCCTAACAACCTTAACAGGCTGGGGATCAGGAGCCACGGCTCTGTACTCCCCGGCCTAGAGCCTGCCAGGCCCTGTATTCTCTCTTAAATCCATTGTAACAAGGATTTCATACCAAATATCCCGCAATTGCCTCTTGGATGTGGTCTAATAAGTATATAAGATGAACATTTTCCAAAACTGACTCCTAATCTTCCAAAAAAAATTGTTCTCCCCATAATCTTCCACAGTTAATTTTTTAGTTATCTATTAATAAATGACAGCTCCACTAATTCAGTTGATCAGGTCAACAACCTTGAAATCATTTTTGAATCCATTTTTTGTTTTATACTTCAGCCCCAAAGTGTCAGCAATTCCTGTTAGCACCACCAACCTTTTCTCACAGTATCTCTTAACTACTTCCCTGGTCTACAGCACAATCATCTGTTGCCTACTTTATTACAGTCATCTCCTAAGTGCTCTCCCTGCCCCTATTTGAGTCAATTCTCATAGGAACTAAAATACACCTAAAAAAGAAGAAGGGGGAGGGGTAGGAGAGGAAAATTATATTTTGTTGTATCTGCCCTACTTCTTGCTGTTTCTCAAACACACCAACCATATTCCTGCTTTTAAACAGAATCACTGATTGTGACTGATAATAGTTTAATGCTAACTTCTTTGGAATTTTGCATATGGCCAGGCTTTAGATAGAGGGGAAAACTTCCAATAATGGACCGTTTCAAAGGACTTTGAAAGAAGATTCTTGGGAGGAAATAGCCCCTCAAATCACATAGTTTAATTAAGTTATTATGACTTAGACACTAACAGTCATGATGTCAAAGGTTTCAATGGACTTTAGAACTAATAATCATTCCCAGTTCTCCTTTTTCCATTATTCTTTAACAGTCATAGATAATAACTTCTGCTTTTCCTTTTCATCTTGCCTTTAAAGAAGTCATGCAATCAGTATGGTCTTTGGGTGGAGTTTTTAAAATGCAGAAGGTTTCAGAGACAAATATTTACCTCTACAGGTAACAGAATAGTCAATACCTGGTAGCCTCCCTTCTTTAAAGGATTATCACCAGATCAAGTTCTCTCTCTGTATCGCCCCTTTTGATTGGAAATGCGGCTCAGGGTCTTTTTTACTTTCTTTTCCTTCTTAGCAGGCACAGCAGGTGTTTGCTCGGGGCTGAAGGTGGCAGTGCCATCACACACTGTCCATGGCATCAGAGGTCAGGCCCTCTACCTTCCTGTGCACTATGGATTCCACACTCTCGCATCAGACATCCAGATCATATGGCTGTTTGAGAGACCCCATACGATGCCCAAATACTTATTGGGCTCTGTGAACATGTCTGTGGTTCCTGACTTGGAATACCAACACAAGTTCACCATGATGCCCCCCAATGCATCTCTGCTCATCAACCCACTGCAGTTCACTGATGAAGGCAATTACATCGTGAAGGTCAACATTCAGGGAAATGGAACGCTCTCAGCTAGTCAGAAGATACAAGTCACTGTTGATGGTGAGTCCTATATATGTGTAATGGGTGGCTGGATAGCATCGTAGCTAACAGTCACTTGGGAGATTAGATTACACAGGTTTTGGTTCCTGGCTTTGCAATTTTGTGAAAACAAGTTAATCCTCGAAGTCTCAATGTCTTATGGCATAAATGACATTATCTACCTTGTAAGCCTTCCTGAGGATTATATATCTGTATTTATGATATACACTTAATGCCCAGCTAATCAAGAAATAATTAGAACTTACTTGGTTTGTTTTGAATTTTATTTTATTTATTTTTTGTGTAGAAGAACTGGGTTGTAGGCCAGAGATGAGAGAATTAACCAGAGACAGAGTGGGGAGCAGAGCAGGCAGATCTACTGAAATACACTGCTAAGCGGAGCATCAGGCAAAACAGGAGAGGTTTGCTGTGCCATATGTGGTTAACTCCCTCATCAGGAATGGAACTCAAGCCATTGCAGTGGGCCGTTGTGGTGGTAGCACTGAGCCTTAACCCATCGGCCTCCAGGGAGGCCCACAATGTACTTATTTGACTGGAAAATGAAATATAAAGTTACTGATATAAGATAGAAAAAAATGTCTTATTTTCTGAATATCATAATACTGCCTGCAAAGAGCTCTAATTGTTGCCACATCAGGATTTTTAGTTTGGCACACTGCTTGGGGGAGGATGAGACTTGCTCAAGGACCATACCTAGAGATAAAAGAAGTTGCTGGAAATATCCCCGAGGGAGCATAGGATCAGTAACTTTCACACACTCATTTTCTTCATTGAGGTATGTAAGTGGACTACCTTATATGCTATATCCGACACCCATATCCTGACTTTTCCTATGAATCTGTTTATTTAACAATATCCCTCCATTTGCTGTGGTCCAAACTTGTGGTCATCATTGACCCCCTCTTTCACTCACACCTCATCTTCAGTCCACATTTTAATCCCACCATTTTTACCTTCAAAATATAATCAGATCTGACCTAGATTATCCAAATAACCTGCCTCCTGTAGCATAAGGAGCTTTCTACCACGTTCAGAATAAAAGTAGTAATAATGGCCTCTAAGTCCCCCAAAATACCCAGCACCTATCTGACCCTATCTCCTACCTCTCTTCCCCTCACTCTGTTCTGGCTACATCCCAGGACCTTTGTACATGCTTTTCAGGCTACCTACATTGCTTCTCTCCCAGATATTAGCATGGTCTCCTCCCTTCCTTTAGGTCCTAATTGAAATGTCACTTCATCTGCAGAGTCCCTCCTGAATACCTTATATAAAGTATACACTCTCTCCCCAAAATGCATACACACACACACACACACACACACACAGAGAGAGAGAGAGAGAGAGAGAGAGAGAGAGAGAGAGAGAATCTTGACTCTTGCTTTATTTTCCATAACACTTCTTACTTCTACCTGGACATATTGAACATTTTTATCCATTGATTGTTTTTTCCCCACCTACAATACAAGGTTCATGGGAGCAGGAATTTAATATTGTTTCCTTTAATATTTTGTCCTCAGCACCTAAAACCTATTACTGGCCATTAGTAAGAACACAGTAAATTTATGTGGAGTGACTGAGTGGAGACTGGAGAAACTGAAGAGGAAAAAACACAGAATGTGGAAATAAATGCGTAAAGAGCAAATTTGGGGAGAGAAAAGAATATTCTAAAGGATATTTTCATGAAATTCTCCTGTACCCTATGTCTCCCTGTCATGCAAGCATGCGTAGGACAGGTTTACAGTCAATTCTGGCAGACAGATAAAGAGAGTCCTAGAGCCCTTGATAGATTTTTAAAGGCCTTAATGCTCTCTCAGGGAACCAGGTACACAGGTACATCAGACAGGGAGGCAGGCATGCGAGGCACGGGACTGGCAGTGGGGACCAGAGGCTGAGGAAGCAACTGAACCCCTCAGCCCCCTGCGAATCTTTGCAATTTCTCTCCATCTGGTAGTGTTTCATAGTCATCTCGTAGCCTCACCTCAAAGGGAAGCCGCCCTTTTATCCATCGCCTCTCAGCACAGTGCACTTACGCATGCGCATGCCCACGCTGCCTGCGCCCGGGTGTCCATAATCATGGGCCTGCATGCCCTATGCCCATGCCCCACACCTCAGGCATCCACGCTGGTGGTGGGAGGGAGTATAAAGTCTGATAATTTCATTTACCCTACATTCCCCCTGAAATTTTTTTTATTAAACTATTTTATCCTAAGGATTTTTTAATGGAGCATTTATTACGTGTTGATGCATAGTAAAAAATGGATCAAAGGCAATGCAACCAAAATGCCTTAATAAGAGATTTTTAAAAATAAAGAGATTAGAGCCTGTACAAAAATCTTCTTGGGAAACTTTCACATCTGAGTTGTACTGTTTGGAGGCAGTGTATTTAGTGTAGATCACAGTACCGATCTCTATTCTAATGACTGGTTCTTCTTATACAAGACTAAACATGTTGCCTGCCTGATTTATCCCTTAGCACATATATTTCCACACAGAGACATATTTGAAACATAAGCTTTTTCTGCACGATAAATGTACACAGCTCAATATTTTAGAAATTATGATAGTCTAAACAAAAGTTATTCTGAATCCTTTATCCTTGCCAGAGAAGATAAAGGATTAAATTAAATGGACAAGACAGCTGATTCCACCTAAGACTTCAGGCTTTAGGGGTCCCCCTGGTGGCGCAGCAGTTAAGCACTGCGCTGTGGAGCTGTGGGCAGCAGCAACACGAGTTCGATGCCAGGCCGGGGGAGATTCCCACATGGCGTCACAGACTTCTCCTGCCTCGCCCACTGCTCCCCTCAGCAGTGTATTTCCGTCATCTGCCTGTTCTGCTCCCCGCTCTGTCTCTGGTGAACCCTCTCGCCACCCGCACCTCTGGCCTGTGCCCCAGCTTGTATGTATGAATAAATAAATCTTTAAAAAAAATTAAAAAAAAAAGACTGCAGGCTTTAGAGCTACTCTATACCCTGCAAGTTGCTTTCATCCTCCTTTATCTTTCATTTTCTTCTGTCTTCTCTTGGCTGAAGGACTGAGTCTATTTGTGCCTTCATGCACATTTTTAGTGTAGGATAATGTGAGTATGAGTTAAGAGAAATTTACCTGAGGAAATACATCAACTCCAGATAAAAGCTTGATAGGAAACTGAAATCCGAGTATTAGCCAATCATCTGTCACTTACATATCATTTACTCTGTGCCCTCTGATCATATATGGAAAATTATGAAATGTATATCTCCAAAATGCTGGAAAGAAACATTGCCAGTTTAGAGACCTCTTCATCTTGTCACTGACTGCTGTGTGATTTTGGGTAAGTCACATTCAAGAATCTCAAAGATTAATAAAGCTTGCTGGAAATGGTCATGGATACTTACATAATTCTCACCTAAATCCAGCAATTTTAGAGTTAAAACTCAGGAAAGAAATATTTATTCGTTTGATAATGATAAATATTATAATGTCCCATTGTGGTCGACTTCTGAAATAAAACTTTTCCTTTATTATTTGAAGTTTCAACGATACTCTATTGAATTTGTCTTCTGTATCTCTAAAGTGACGTAAACACAATAACACATTTTATTCTGTTTTTAGATTAAGTTGATGTGAAAATGCAAGTTTTCGTGCGTTAAAACAACTAATATAATGTTGAAATACTAATGCAAAGCAATGATAATGTATAACAAGTTCACTTGTATAGAAGGAAAAGCAGATGGTAAACGTGTGATTCTCTAAGACTTTACCTCAATTCCCCACAAGTATGATACGATACATGTGAGGTTTATATTTCAGAAATGGTAGATAGAAATTTGTTTTAGCACATCTGCCACTACCAGTTGCACTTGGGACACGCAGACACATCAAGAATGGGCATAACAGTAAATTTTGCTAGTGAGAGTTTGCCTTTATGGTGCTGGGAAAAGCACAATGAACAGGAAATAAGAAAGCTGGTATTCTCTTCCACTAACTGCACTATCCATATCATAAAGGTTTACCTTAGAAAATTTTGAAAATTAAGTTCTGAATTTAGTTATCTCATACAAATGATAGCTGTTCGTGTTGTCATTTTGCATTTCTTTCCTTTAATTAGTGTCTGAACTGTCTACATTTATAAAGCATAAAACTTTGGAACCATACAGCTTTCCATAGTGGCTGGATCAGTTCACATTCCCACCAGCAGTGTAGAAGAGTTCCTTTTTCTCCGCATCCTTTCCAGCATTTGTTGTTGCCTGTATTTTTAATGTGTGCCATCCTCTCAGGTGTGAGGTGGTATCTCATAGTGGTTTTGATTTGCATTTCCTTGATTATAAGTGATGTTGAGCTGTATGGCGATTCCTCAAATTGCTAAACATGGAGCTCCCATACGACCCAGCAATACCACTTTTGGGAATTTACCCAAAGGACACAAAAGCACTAATCGGAAAGGATACATGCACCCGTATGTTCATTGCAGCACTGTTCACAATAGCAAAGGTATGGAAGCAACCCAGATGTCCAAAAATAGATGATGGGATCCAGAAGATGTGGTACATATACACAATGGAGTACTATTCAGCATGGAAAGAAGATAAACACATGCAATTTGCCGCAACATGGATGGAATTAGAGGGAATCATACTCAGTGAAATAAGCCAAAAAGAAAAAGAAAAATATCGAATGGTTTCACTTATAACAGGACTATAGGGAGGCGGGGTGGGA